>LUFD01000042.1:0-18216 GCA_003025255.1 Cordyceps pruinosa
CCACCCACCCACCACCACCACCACCACCACAGCCCCAGCCCGCGGCTCCCTCTCCCGCCACAAACCACAAACCTTCCAATTGGCGCCTGACCATTACTCTCCGCTTCGCCCATTCAACCACCCATTCACTACTCTTTCCTCCTCCTCGCTCCTCCTCTCAGCCTTTGGTGCCGTCATTCCCTACTTGAATTCTAATTCCTTCCCCGCCTCCCCGCCCCTCCTTTCTTTTCTTCGCCTTCTCTTTCTTCCCGTCCCGTCTCCATCTGCCATTTGCGCCGCCCGTCACCATCGCAAACCCTCACAGCCAACCTCGTCCTACCCCGGCATTGTCGACCCTCCCGCCTGCTTCGACGAGACAGATACAACATCAACTCCTTATGTGACCGGCCTTGACCCCGAACCACCCATATAGCCCCCCGATTCAACACTCTGCTGCCCAAATCGACTACAGAGCTCCCTCATCGAATCACTTCGCCACCACCCTTCCCACACCCCTACCAACATGCCGCCAGCCGCCCTTCGCGACCCGGCCATGGCCAATGGACGAACCCCAAACGCCCATCTCCATGTTAATGGCAATGCCAACGGTGCCTCCAATGGCGCTTCCCACCCCGTCATGTCCCATCGCCTGTCGCCCTCGCGCAAGCAGTCCAGCCCCATGGCCCCTGCTTTCATGGTCTCTGCCCCAGGCAAGGTCCTCTTCTTCGGCGAGCACTCCGTCGTCTACGGCAAGGTACAACCATCTGAACCCCTCTGACGCCTGCCAAATCCATCCGCTGACCTGAACAGCCCGCCATTGCCGCCGCCATCTCACTCCGATCCTACCTCCATGTCACCACCCTCTCCAAGTCGAGACGAACCGTTTCCCTGCGATTCCCCGACATCGATCTCATCCATTCCTGGAATATCGACGACCTGCCCTGGAACATCTTCCACCGCCCCGATAAGAAAAAGTCGTACTTCTCTCTCGTCACCGAGCTCGATCCCCAACTCCTCGACGCCATCCAGCCTCATCTCGACGTCGTCTCTCTCGACCACCCAGAAGAGACGCGCAAGGTTCACAAGAATACCGCCTCCGCCTTCCTCTACCTCTTCCTCTCCCTCGGCATGCCCTCCTTCCACGGCTGTCTCTATACCCTCCGCTCCACCATTCCTATTGGTGCCGGCCTCGGAAGCAGTGCCTCCATATCAGTCTGCATGTCCGCCGCTCTACTGCTCCAGCTGCGCACCCTCTCCGGCCCCCATCCCGACCAGCCCCATGACGAGGCCCGCCTCCAGGTCGAGCGCATCAACCGCTGGGCTTTTGTCTCCGAAATGTGCATCCACGGCAACCCCTCCGGTGTAGACAACACTGTGGCCACCCAGGGAAAAGCTGTCGTCTTTCAGCGCACCGACTATGCCAAGCCCCCAGCCGTTCGCCCTCTCTGGGACTTTCCCGAGCTGCCTCTCCTCTTAGTCGATACCAGGCAGCCCAAGTCTACCGCCCACGAAGTCGCCAAAGTCGCCAAGCTCAGAGAAGCTCACCCCAAGCTAGTCAATTCCATTCTCGACGCCATGGACCGTGTCACTGTGTCTGCCGGTGACGTCATTGACCACCAAGACTTCGATGAGGAGGACGAAGAGTCACTCCAAAAAGTGGGCGAGCTTATGAACATCAACCACGGTCTGCTAGTCTCCCTTGGCGTCTCCCACCCGCGCCTGGAGCGTGTACGAGAGCTCATTGATCACGAGGGCATTGGCTGGACCAAGCTGACTGGTGCTGGTGGCGGCGGATGTTCCATTACCCTACTCAGACCCGGTGTAGACCAGGCCAAGCTGGCTAGGATGGAGAAGCGCATGGACGACGAAAACTATGCAAGGTTTCAAACAACCCTCGGTGGTGACGGCGTTGGTGTTTTATGGCCCGCTGTTTTAAAGAACGGCACAGACGAGGACCAGGAGGGTGGCATGGAGATTGATCTCGAAAAGTTCCTCAGCGCTGAGGGCACCGAGGGTGTCGAGCAGCTGGTTGGCGTTCACGGCGGCGGACTGGAACGGGAGGGCTGGAAGTTTTGGCGTATCGAGAGCAAGTAAATCATGTTACGGCGTTTTGGGGGACATGGTAGGCGCGCATTGACTTGGGATGGATGTATTACCTGGGCTATATTCTGTAGAACTTTACCTTGCGGTACCTGAATATTTTGTTTTATTTATTCACTTATGTATTTAGTTACTTTTCTTGTCCCTGCTAGGTACTTCCCTTCTGACTTGTCCTTATACGAATCTATAATACGTGCCTCTCTTACACGTGCATTTGTGTATCTGTGAGCTTCTCTCGACTTGCTTCTTTGCAGACCAACTTGATTGGCAAACGCGCAAACGCAACGCCACGGCAGACAATGCCCATCACAAACTAGAGCAACGCCAGCCAGCTCTTCTTCCGCTCCGGCAAACCTACCCAGTGGCGATCGACGTCTTACAATCGACGGACGCCCCGTTCGGGCTTACCACCAGATGGGCAACACGAAGGGGGCAGGTATCACGACCTAGGGGGCGCCGCCGATATTGCCCAGGAGCAAGCCCGTACGACTGACGCTCGTTTCACCTGATCCAGCGAGTTCGTCGTGATCGCCACCATCCTCTCCTGCTTGTCTCCTCTTGTCCTTCCTCTTGTCACCGCAGCTCACGCTCTCCATCGTGCCCTTCACTTTCCACTCACATACAATCCAGACGGCATCTGCATGCCCGTTTATATACGAACCATATTTTCCATTTACTACCTCTCTTACCAGTAAACACATACGTCGAACACCCCTCTACTACCCGAAATGAACCACCAACAACTTCCCTTTGGCTATCTCTCCCAGCCGGAGCCGTACTTCTCCGCCGGTAGCAGCGCCGTCCCCGGCATCTGCGCCTCGGCCCCTCCGACCGCCACCACCGCCGTCGACACCACCACCACCGCCGCCATCCCGGGCTCCCTCCCCGACTGCTTCCGCACGCTGCGGTGCGACGGCTGCGAGATGCTTTTCGCCGAGGCGGCCGCCGACGAGCCGCGGTGGACGTTCCCGTGCGGCCACGTGTACTGCGCCGAGTGCTGGCGGCACGCGCGCGACGACCCGGCGCGCGCCAACGTGCCCGCGCGCTGCCGGCGCTGCGGCAACATCGTCGTGCGCCGGCGCGACAACGCGCCCTGCGCGCACCCCATCCTCGCCGTCTCCTTCGACCCGCGCGGCCCGCCGCCCTCGTCGCCGCCGTTCCCCGAGCGCTACCGCCTCGCCCTCGGCCAGCGCACCGGCCCCAAGTGCCAGCTGTGCTGGCTCGTCGCGCGCCTGCAGAGCCTCACGTACCGCGCCGGCCCACGCTTCGCCCTCGCCGCCTGGGGATTCCCCGGCGAGGTCTTCGCGTGCGTCCAGGTCGACCGCGGCCGCCTCGTGCACGGCCTGCGCGCCGAGCTGCCCGCCGCCGAGGTCCACCCGGACGACGACGTCGAGCTGTGCCGCGCGCCGATGAAGCAGGAGCTCGCGCAGCTCGCGTCCGACATCTGCGGCGGCCTCGGCCAGGTCCCCATGGAGCCCAACTTCGACCCCCGCGGCGACATCGTCGTGCAGTACCGCCTGCGCGGCTTCGTCCGCTGGATGCGCGACAACGGCCTGGAGGAGGCCACTTTGCCGGTCGGCCTGCGCGTCGCGGTGTACGGAGATTGCTCGTGAAGGAGGCGGGCGTGCTCTGACAGATTGGCAGGAGCGGGGGGATAGAGATGGTCAGGGACGTGGACATGGGGCAACATCTGGTTGGGTGATGATGTGTAACCTGAAGGTTTCGGACTGGCGAGAGGGCGTGGCTGACAGGAGAGTAACTCGCCGTTGCTGACCCGGGTCTCGGAGGTTGGCAACAGTGGATAAGGTTAAGAGTACGGTGACAGGCGTGCTGTAGCTTGAATGTATATCGTATTGAACATGCATGGCCGAACCAGCGAATTCCGAGGATAATTGGGTAGCCCTGAGCCCGCGGACGACATGAACAATTTTGTAGCCTCGAAACTTTGTAGCCTCGTTTCTCTAAGCTAGCTGCTGCACTCTGAACTTCCAGTATCCCTCCCGGATCGGATCCCACTTCTCCGCCAGCCGCTCTAGGCACAGTCTCGCCTGATCCTGCTCGCGCGTCTCCGCGTGCACGTCAGCGAGGAAGTCGAGCGCGTGCGAGCTGCGGACGGTCTCCGTCTGCGTGCCGAGCCCGTCCACGAGGCCCTCCGCCAGCGCCCGCTCCGTCGTGAGCGCCCGGCCGCCCTTGGCGAGCACCGCGCGGAGGTAGTTCCACGGCGACTGGTTCTGCGGCGCGAGCGCAATCTTCTCCTTGGCGTACGCCGCCTCGCGCGCGACGAACTCGGGCGCGATCCTGGGGTCGTGCTCCGCGGGCCCCACGCCAGGCGTCGAGGCCTCGGGATCCTGGAACACGAGGAAGAAGCGGTGCGACCACGCCGAGTTGTTGCGTACGTCCTCCTCGATGAGGGACTGCGTCGCGCCGAGCTCCGCGGGGCTGCGCCAGAGGCCGAGCCGCCGCACCATGTACTGCCTGTAGGACCACACGTGGTAATTCTTGGTGTCGGCGGCGAGCATGGCGGCGAGGAAGGCCGACTCGGTGCGGCCGAGCGCCGCCACGGCCGCCGCGTCCGAGGCGATCCGCGGCACGTGGAGGTCGAGCAGCAGCTGCCGGTGGTGCCAGATCTGGTAGTTCTTGAGGTTCTCGAGCGCGACGCCGTTGAGCCACTCAAGCTCGTCGGCCACGGGCAGGTCCAGCGCCTTGACGACCTGGAACCGGTACAGCCACACGGTGTAGTGCGCCGGGTTGAGATCGATGACGCGCGCGGTCAGGCGCAGTGTGCGCAGGGAGTGCTCCTTGTCCGCCATGACGGCGCGGAGGTAGCCGACGGCTGCGGGTGGTTAGATTGACGGCGATAGCGGTAGGAGGAGTGTGATGGAGGCTAGCACCTACCCTCTGCGTAGTCGTCGGGGTATGCGATCCGCGCCACCGCGTCCTCGGGCTCACTGTGCAGGATGGGAGCGACGTCGTCCCATTCCGGATCACTGACCAGCGTGCCCGTAATCTCGCCATACAACTCTCGTTTCAGCACCGCCATTTCTCTCCGCCTCCTCTTTTCCGACTCGGTATCTTCTGCACTGATGTCTGCGCCGCTGCGCCTAGCCAAGTCCCACCTCGTGCTGTAATGCTGCGAGAGCAGCCGCAAGGCCGTGAGCCTGGTCTGTTTCGCGCTGCGCGCCTGGTACTCCGCGGGCGAGTAGGTGCCCACGTCACGGCCGGCCTTGTCGGGGCCCCAGGTGTAGTCACCGCGTACGCGGCGGATGGGTAGGCCTTCCTTAGCAATCGTCTTCCAGAACTCGCGTTCTGCCTTGTTGCCGAGGGGGATGCGCTGCTGCGCGACAGGCTGCAGCAGCTGGCTGTACACAAACGTCTTCTTCTCGGCGGCGGTCAGGGAAGACAGCCCGGAGGACTGTACGCGTACGGTGAGGGGGTTGGTGGCGTGGAAGCGTTGCTGGGTGCGCTCGGCGACGGTGGCCGCGGGTTGTTGTTCAGGTTGCGGTTGTCGTTCTGGGGAACGAATGTTAACAAAGGACGTGCGCTCGAACGAGGGGAACAGAGGAGATAATCAACCTTTGGGATCGGAGGATGCCTTGACTGTGCCCTTGGACTTGGGGGGCATGGTGGCGTGGGCAGAGGCAGGAATCGCGGGGTCAAACGGTGTCCAAGGCGGGATGCGGTTTTGGATGACCGTTGGCGATGTTTGCTAAGCCGCCAAATTTTGGTGGGCCTGGCGGTCAGCCACCAAAGAACAATACTTAGATCAAGCACGCTTACGTCTTAAAGTTTCGTGTAATTTACTTCGGCATTTATACCGTCTGATTGATCTGCTGTTTTCAGTCAGCAAGTGCAAATCGCTGGCGACCCCATCCCAGTGTTTTCGGGGCTCCAATTGCGGTTGTTGCCCCTGCCCGAGGCCTCAATTCTGGTGCGGTCAACCTTCCCAGTACGCCGAACACCTCGCCGACGCAGTCCCCGGGACCCCAAGCACAAAGGTGATGCTATATATGCTCTCTAACGGCCACGGACTCGGATCCGGCAGCACCTGCACCGCGTCTCCGGGCAGCCGCCACGTCGCTCTGCGGTGGTAGCTGCTCGAGCACCACACCTCGCACAGCTGCAGCTGCGGCAGGTGACGGAGGATGCGGTTCACGATGCCCACGACCCGCTCGCTCACGAAAAGCGTCTTGGTGCCCTGAACGACCACCCGGCTCACCTCGACGTGGAGGTCGTTCCAGCACACGTGGCGCATAAGCGCCGTGTTGGCCCGCCCTATCTTGCGGAACAGCGCGTCCACGCCCTGCACGCTGCTGCCCCGCGAGCCAAAGTAGAACGACAGGTTGAACTCGGCCTCGCGGAACACAATGTCCAGCGCCTCGGCGCGCACGGCCCTGCTCACCTGGAGGATCGGGAGCTGCGGGCCGCACGACGCGACATTGCTCAGCGGCCTCGGCACGATTTCCTTTCCGTAGCGGAGCTCCGAACCCAGCAGCGCGATCGAGAAGTGATGTCCGTTGACAAAGAGCTGGCGATATACCATTCGCCTGACCTCGAGCGGTAGCCTATTGAAGTCGGTCATGTTTGGTGTTGTCTGGTCAGTCCTTGGCGGGTATGTGACTATAGAAAGTACAGGCAAATATGAATGGTTAGCGGAGTAGCGTAATCAAGGCTGAAGAATCGAATGATGGTGGCCGCAGTCGCCTTTTTGTCCCCTGATCCCGTCGTGCAAAATGCATAGTCTACTTGTAAACTCGAGAACCACAGCAGCTGCAGTGCAGCGACGTGCAACTATGAAAACACCGTCAGGTTACCTAACGATTGAGGTCGCAGCACAAGCAACGCAATCTGCCTCTGTACTTGGACGAACACTTGAATACGAGGTGAAGTGCCACCGGCGCCCGGAACCGCCGAATCCCGCCGAATCAGTTGCCGAATAGGATGCGGTGTATTGGCCGATTGCATTTACGAAGAGAGGTGTTGAAGTTTCTTTCATAAGTGGGAACTTGTAAACGATTTCAGTGAAGGGCAAGAGTACGTCCGTTACGCCACAGGACCTCAAGACCTTTTCCTCGGCCGCTTCGACATCCTCTCAACACGATACCTTCAGTAAACTGTTGCACCTTTACAAAACACGAATTTTAGTTATTAAAACAAGACCTCAAACACAACCTCGAATGCAAAGTGCACCCCAACTCCCCCCTCACCGCAACCCCGAACTCGAGGACATCTTCCTGGCAAGCTGACGTTTAAAGCCCACGTATTTTGATGGCGAAGTCTCGCATTTGTTTAATCTGGTCAGAGGTAAACTCCGTCAAGCAGGCGCTGAATAAGCAGTTAAATCATTGAAGAGGTTCTGGCTATAGGGTTCGAACTTACTCGTCACCGTAGCTCATGTAGTTAGAGTCACATTGGCCACATGGACTGCTCAAGTTAATCTTCAATACCCTAAAAGCTTCCAAAGCAGCGATCTGAAACTCACGTCTTGCCATCTGGCTCGCAAAAACCCTTGCGTCCAAACGCCGTATGCTGGAGGCTGAACCAGTGGCCAGCTTCATGGACTGCAGTCTTGCCCATGTTATAATTAGGGTGGGAGCCCCCGGGAATAGAGCGGGCGTTGACAATGATGCCGTCAGAGCGCGGATCGTCGTCATCGCTGTTCTCAAAGGTCATGGAGGTGCCACCGTAGCCGACGTCGCTGGTGTCCCTCCAGAAGATGTTCAGTGCGGTGATGTTGCCCTGGTGCAGGTTGTGGGCCATCTCTGAACTCAATCCACGACGACTGTGGATAATGTCTCCTCTGGTCCAATCTGCGCCCATAAGGTTAAATGAGATGTTTGCAGGAGCATAGTATTCGTTCATGGCCACAATCTGCTTGAGGTCGCCTCGCTATGGAGCTGTTAGTAGACGTACTTTGCCAGAATTATTTAGGGAAACATACGCTTAGGAAGAATTCGGGCGAGGTGTTGTTCTCCGGCTCCCCAATAATGTGCATATAGACGCCGATCTTGATCTCTCGGGTGTCATCGGACTCCTTCACTAAACCAGGCGGCAGCGGTCTGCCATTGGAGATGCCATCAAGAAGCTCATTTGGAATGCCTGGAGTAGCAGCAGGTGCTGGAGGACGTGGCTTGCCACTGAATATGCGGTCGAGAACGTCCTGGGAAATGTCTTGCTGACCAGCAGGCTTTGTGGTCTGGGGGCCATTGGGACTGGGCTCCTCAGGAAAGACGATACTGTACGGATCGGCGACCTCGTCAGGAAAGATGATGGCGTTGGGATCGGTGTCATCAGGGAAAACAATGGCATTGGGATCGACTTGTCGTCTAGCCGCGCTGGGAACAGCGCTCAGTCTAGCCTCCCCGTCAAAATCGCAAAACTCGAGTTCAGAACCTTGGATAGCAGCGGCTGCTGTGCCGCGAAGGAACAGGACGGTTGCCAAGGCCAAAGTGATCGAGGCCAGCTTAGAAAAAGCAGCTATTTTGGAGGTTCAGGTTGGAATGCGAATAGGGTGAATGGTAAATGCTGGGTTGAGCGTGAGTTGGAACAATATTGGAAGCTTCAGCCGGAAATTGGGCTCTTTTATATCTGTTGTTGCTGGAGTGAAGGAAGTGCATGACCACTCAACATGTAATTAAAATTAAGCACTCTCCTTTCGAACTTGAGTCTTGGGAACGACTCCAACATCGTATCCTGCACAGGGATTCCTTTAGGCTTACAATACTGGCGTAGAAAAGCTCTTGATCCAGTCTCAAGTCTCATCGCTGACTCGTTTTGGACAGAAGCTTCTCCCTCGATCATGACTTTTCCGAAACGATGGTCGTATTCTTGGTCCTCAAAGCAGTTGTAAGTGCTATCATGACTCAGGGGGCGCTGCTCATGTGGCGTGTTTGTTCATAACATCTCGACAAGGCCTCGTCAACAACATCCACCTAGGCCCATCCGAGCATCCCACAGCCAGCAGGGCTGCGAGTCCTGATGAGGCTCCGACTTGCGCTAAGAGCTTTGGAAGGCAGAAAGATATAAAGGTCGAGAAACGATAGGCTAGGATCATGTAAAGGAAGACTGTGTGTCAGCTTGGATAAGTATTCGTCAATCCCGCCCGAATATATCGCAAGGTGTGCATGGAGTGATAGGCGTAGGAAACCGCGGCCTAGCAGATGATCCTTCTTTCCACTCTTCTGTTTTTCGAGTGTCAGAACCTCAAACTTCGCATTTTCTAGCATCTCTAGTAATATTGGCACGGTCGGCGTTGACCGGTGGCGTCAAGATACCTCGCCCCTGATCTGCTGACGCGGAACATTAGCACGCGGAACATTAATGCGCGCATGAATCGGTCTGATGTTACGCGTGCATGAGGAGGGGACTTCAATGCGGCGTCAATGACAGGGTGCCTCCTCATTAGAAGGGCGCGGTGCATTGCACTTGGCGGCAATGCATCAATAAATGTTTGTCTACCGAGCCCCCCCTCCGAGCGTGACCGTCAGGATAAGCTTGTAGCTCTGTCTCGCAACTCGACGTACATTCAGTCGCTTTTCAGGCCATGGTAGATCGTTATAGTTAGCATTTATTCTCTGCATGTGTCATGTGTCGGTGTGAAGCTGGTGCCCTCACGCCATGCACAGATAGCTTGCGAGGAGCCGCGCCACGAACGCGACTTTCCCTTCGTCGCAGAAGGGCCCTTGCGTAAAGGGTTGCAACAAGACTTACGAAATCAGGCGATTGCAGCTGATGACCGCGACAAAGAAAAGCAGGAGAAAACCCATTAGACTCATAAATCACCGTCCAAGCGTCAACATCGGCGTCGCTCACCTCCACCGCGCGATCTCGACTTTCTGATTGTACACTCCGGCTCAGGGAGTAGGTTCTGTGGCGCTATGCTGCCCGTTTGTGGCCCTTCGCGACCACTAATGCGGGTAGATGCGAACCTTGTTGTACTTGATCTACTCGCCGAGCTCGACTTCCTTCCGAATGTCGAACACGCCCGCTGGCGGAAGTCTGAAGTCAGCGCCGTCACTTGCACCCTCACTTTCTCGCTACATTGCTGCTGAGGCCACGCCTTTATATACTGGAGGACAATAAACTGAGCGTCGCAGTCCTCGATATGGCCCTAGCCTAGGCCTCGTGAGAACCGCTGTGGTGTTTCTCGTCGCAGCTTGCCAAGCTAGAGATGGGTGTGTCACAGCGTTGAGCCAATAAGAGCACCTTGCCAGGTACCGTTACCAGCTGCATCCAATGAAAAGCGTAGCAAAATTTGCTTCGTAAAGTCCTCGAGTCGGATGCCAGCATGTCTTCTGGGGCGGCTGCCCGATTTGGAAACACATAACCAATCACTGAGCCGGAAATGTCAGCCAGCCCCGAAACTATCACGACCTTCAGAACCCTGATGGCCAATCCGTCGCCGACCTTGATGAGCAAGTCTCAGTATGCTTGTGGCTAATGCAGAGTAGGAACAGTAAATTCCGACCTTGAGGACCTTGCTGGATGGCGTGCGGAAGGCAATTATTGTGCGTTTCTAAAATTCGTTGGTATATATATCTCGTGTAAGCCCCTACCCTGCTATTCTCTACACATCTTGTTTAATTAAGCAACACAAATTACATTTTCGTCCATACTTCCTACAAATTCTTCTTAAAATGGTCAAAAGGTTCAAGATTGGTAAGAGCAAGAAGGCCTCCAAGGCCCAAAAGCCCAAGGTGCCTCCAAAGGCACTTCCAGTAACTCTGCTCTCGGGTTTTCTGGTAAGTCGGGACCACGCCTCTATTTTTTGTCGATGAACATGTAATAAATTCTTGAAGGGATCGGGAAAAACCACTCTCTTGCAGCATATCCTGAGAAGCAACCACGGCCTTCGCATCGCCGTCGTAGTCAACGACATTGGCGCGTGAGTTGGTTTGGCACATGGTCATCATGAAAGACATTAACAGCCCGCATCTAGTATCAATGTCGACGCTTCCCTTATAAAGAAGACTCACCGAGTCACCAAGACCAACGAAAAAATTATTGCATTGCAAAATGGCTGCATCTGCTGCACTCTCCGGGGTGATTTACTCGAAGAGCTCGTCCGCCTCGCCCAGCTGCAGAGCTTCGACTATATCATTATAGAGAGCAGCGGTATTAGCGAACCCGAGCAAGTCGCTGAGACATTTGACAACAGGCTGGCCGAACAGATGAGTCAGCTCGTGGACGAGGGAGGCGACGGCCTGGACGATGACATGATGAAGGTGCTTGAGCAACTGTAAGTGGCTCCCTCTAGAGCAACACATTGTATGTGTTCTGACAGTTCCCACAGTAAGGAAGCTGGCGGCCTCGAAAAATTCGCCAAGTTGGATACCACTGTCACCGTCATTGACACCTTTACGATGCTCCACGACTTCGATACAGCCGATCTCATCTCCGCTCGGCGTGATGACGTGACTCCTGAGGATGAGCGCACCGTGTCTGATCTCATGGTGGACCAAATTGAGTTCGCAGACATTATCATTCTCAATAAGATTGACATGGTATGGATCTTGGCGCCAAGATTTCTAATGCTACACTTTTTCTAACACCAGTCCAGGTCACCAAGGAAACAAAGACTCGGATTATTGACCTCGTCAAGAAGCTCAACCATCGCGCAAAGATCTTGGAGGCTAATTACGGTAAAGTCGACGTCAAGCAGCTCGTAAACACGGGCCTGTTCAAGATGGACGTTGCCCAGGCTGGCTACGGCTGGCTGCAGGACCTGCATGCCATGACGGTCCGCGAGGTCAATGGCAAGAATGTAGTCACCCCCAAGCCCGAGACGGAAGAGTACAATGTGCAGAGTTTCATCTACTCGCGCCAGCGCCCGTTTCACCCCCGTCGTCTCTTTGCACTTCTCTATGACAAGTTTATTCTCCAGCTGGAGCAGCCCGAGGATGACGACGAGGGGGATGACGACGAGGATGAGGAGGACGGTGACGAGGATATGGAAGACATCGAGGATGACGACGCCCAGAGCGTCGGCTCCTCCAGTGGCTCTGCGCAGGAAGGCTCTGCCTACTCGGCAGGCAGCTCCCACACGACCGCCCGGACAGTCCCCTCTCCGGACCCTTCCTGGGGGCAGAAGCTCATCTCCGCCCAAACCACCGCCACAGGCGCCGACAGCGCGGAGGAGGATCCCATGGCTATCGACCCGCTCGACATGCCCCCGAATGAGGAGATCCTCGCAAACAAGCGGGCACATCCCACATTTTCGCGCTTATTCCGGTCCAAGGGTGAGTTCCTCCTGGCGACGCGGCCGCACCGCGCGGGCGACTGGTCGCAGGCCGGCGCTATGCTGACTATGGCCGGTGGCCGCCCTTGGTTCTGCACACTGCCTGCCGAGGAATACACCACCGGTGATCCCGAAGTCGACGCTCTCGTGCAGCACGACATTGGTAAAGGCGGCGAGTGGGGGGACCGCCGGCAGGAGCTCGTCTTCATCGGCGAGGGGCTGGACAACAAGGGCATCGAGGCGCTGCTGGACAACTGCCTGCTGACGGACGCCGAGTTCGCGGACTGGGAGCGCGTTATGCGCGACCCGTCACACGGCGACAACCTAGAAGTGTTGAAGGAGGCCCTTCAGGAGCTATTTGATGACGGCTTCCCAGATTGGTCAGGCGAACCTGGCGAGGACGATGACGAGCACGACCATGCTGGCCACAGCCACAACCATGCCGTGGGTGTAAACGGGATGCGATCTATCAAACAAGCCTTTGAAGAAGTTTCTTAGTTTAGTTCGTGTTCTCTGATGAGCTACGAGATCAGGTGGAGTTACAAAAAGTATTTGGTTGATGAGAGGATTGAAGCAAATGTCTTTTTTTGTGAACTTCGCATTGTTTTACTCAAGTCTATATGATTGCGAAAAATGTCAAACGTCCCAACGCCATACATAAAAATAAATCCGAAGTGGATTAGGTTTGTTGTTTCTCATTGATTGTTGGTTCAGTGATTTGGAGCTGGGGAGTCTCGCAAATTACAATAGCAGGAGGCGCGGCAGCTGGCTCCTGAACAGCCACCTCGGGAATCGCTGCTTCGACATCTTGTGCCGCGGCCACCTCGTTGTTCTTCTTTTTGCGGAACAGCCCAAAAAGTTTGCCAAAGCCACAACCCATAGCTCGGTATAGCAAAGCCACGGGCCGGCCCACGAAGCCCGCGATGACCGCGAACGAGGCGTCGGGAACGAGACGGACGACTACCGCCCACGGCAAGCATATGACGGCGACTACGATGCAAATAGCCCACTGCTCCGCGTCGAGGCCGCCGGTGGAGATGCCAAAAGCGCGCGAGCCGAAGAAGACAATAGTTACCTGCAGGGCGACCATGAGCACGCAGATGAAGATGAAGAAGTGGTTGCGATGCAGGCCCTCTAGCACGTTGAACTTGTTATCGAGGCGGCGGTTGTTGAACTGGTTGAAGATTTGCATCCAAACGAATGTATTGAATATGATGGTGTCCAGCTCGATCATCTTGACGGGGTCTTCGGCGTCGTAGTTCAGGATCCGCGGGCCAGCGAAGTACAGTACCAGCGTGACAACAAGCTGGAAGATGGCCTGACCAATGATCATTTTCCACATCTACAAATTTTCATGTTAGATATTTGACGGCAACGGAAGAAGGTGATGACGAAAACGTACATTGACAGTAATGAGCGGCGCCTTCTTCCCCTGAGGCTGCCTGTTGAGAATCGCATCGACAGGCGGATCCGTGGCCAGGGCCAGCGCGGCAAACGTGTCCATGATGAGGTTTACCCAGAGAAGTTGCACAGCCCTGAGGACGGGCTTCATCTCGGAACTGTACAGCGCGGTGATGAAGGCAAGCAAAACAGCTGTAATGTTGACTGTGATCTGGAACTGCAGAAACTTTTGCACGGCATCATTGACAGCCCGGCCCCATTTAAGCGCTGTGATGATCGACGCAAAATTGTCGTCCATGAGGACAATCGCAGACGCCTCCTTGGCGACCTCCGTCCCCGAGATGCCCATGGAGAAGCCAACATCCGCCGCTTTCAGCGCCGGCGCATCGTTGGTGCCGTCACCAGTCACGGCGACCGTCTCGCCAAGGGCCTTGAGCTTGGTGACGAGGATGCGCTTGTCCTCGGGCGACGAGCGCGCGAGCACCTGAAGCTTCGGCAGCACCTCGACCATCTCATTTTCAGAGAGCTTGCGGAACTTCGGGCCCTCCATGACGACGCCGCCGTCCGTGTAGATGCCGCACTCGGTGGCAATAGCCTTGGCGGTGATGACGTTGTCGCCGGTGACCATGCGGACCACGACGCCGGCGTGCTGCGCCTTGCGGACCGCATCGGGGACGCCCGGCCGGACCGGGTCCTGGATGCCGATGACGCCGATGAAGACGAGGTCCCGCAGGAGCGACGCGAACTGCACCTCGCCGTCGACGACCTCGGCCTGCGCGGGTGGCCACGCCGGGAAGTCTCGGTAGACGAGCCCGATGGTGCGCAGCGACATGCTGGCGTACCTGTCCATGACCGCACGGAGGGCTTTGGCGCGGGGCTTGGCCAGCGGCTCGCAGTGCAGATCCTGCGGCTCCGTGATCTCGGAGCAGCATTTCAGCAAGATCTCGGACGCGCCCTTGATGAGGAGGCGGTAGCCGCCGTCGGTCTTGATGACGGCCGCCATGCACTTCTTGCTCGAGTCAAACGGCATCATCTGCACGACATGCTCGTTGGCGCGAGTCTCTCGCAGCGACTGCAGGCCTAGATGGTCCTTGGCTAGCTGCAGGAGCGCCGTTTCTGTCTTGGAGCCGATGAAGACGGTATTGCCGTCTTCTTCGCTCTCAAAGGCTGTAGAGTTGATGGCTACAGACTGCACAATTAACTCCTTGATGTTTTGCGGCAGAGAGGAAGCCCAATGGCTGACAGTCTGCTCGTTGGTCTTTTCGCACTCGGCAGCTTTGGCAAAACTAGTAGAGCCAAACGTACCAGCGACGACGGTCATTTTATTCGTGGTCTAGCATATGATGTTAGCTCGCGATGCCGTTGACCAGCGCCGTCGTGGACTCACCAAGGTACCCGTCTTGTCCGAGCAGATCGTTGTCGCATTGCCCATGGTCTCGCATGCCCGCAGCAGACGAACCAGGTTATTCTCCCGCAAAAGCCTGGTAGTGGCGAATGCCAAGGCCAGCGTAACAGCCAGAGGAAGGCCTTCGGGAACTGCCACCACAATAATGGTAATAGCGACAATGAGGATATCCATGAAAGCTGACGCCTTTGTGGTGGGATCGCGATGATCGTCGGGGAGGGCGACGAGAAAGCGGATGAGGAGAATGACGAAGAGAAACGCAGCCGCAGCGCTGCCCAGCTTCGCAATAGCCATGGCCAGCTTTTCAAGCTTCTTCTGTAGTGGTGTGGCTTCGGTTTCGGTGCGGACGGACATCATAATCTTGCCAAAGCTGCTGTTGACGCCCACTGAGGTGCAGACGAATGTTCCCATGCCTAGTACTTGTTAGTTTCAATGCATTTGTTGGTTTCTGAGTGTTACTCACCCTCAAGAACCTTTGCTCCAGAGATGATGAATGGATCAAGGTCTCGCTTCGTCTGGCCCGACTCGATGGCGCGAAATACTTCAGCGCCAGGAGTCTTCTTAAGCGCGTCCGACTCTCCCGTGGCGGAAGACTCGTCGCACTTCACATCGTGACCCTCAATGAAGATGCCATCCACCGGGACCAAGTCGCCAGGCTCGAGGTGCAAGACGTCGCCAACGAGGATATCGTGGACATTGATCATGAAGGACTTCCCGGATCGGATGACCTTGATTTCTCTGTCGTCTTTGCGGGCGTTGAGCTTGACAAAGACCTTCTCTTTCTGCCAGTCATTCAGCGAAGCAACAACGGTGACAATAATAATGGCACAGCAAATGGCCACGCCCTCAACCCAATCCACGGGGGCCGGCTCATTATCTGGATGATCGATGCCGAGCGTCTCGTATAAGCCAAGAGCCAGAGAAATAACTGCAGCGACAGTCAAGAGAATGAGGACTTTGTCGTTGTATGCATTCCACATGAGCCTCCACAGAGAGGTTGCCTTCTTCGCTGGCAGCACATTGCGGTTGAAGATGCGAATGCGGTCGCCATATGCTTCTGACGTGGGCGAGGGCAAGGAGGCAGAGCTGGACGGAACAGGGAGTCCGGACTTTTCCCTTCCAACCGCCTCTTGAAAAGAAATAGGGGACGCGATGCTCGTTTCGTCAAGGCTGAGGCCGGCCCTGACATCCGTCTGCAGGCCACGCGCGATGCCATCCAGCCCACCGAGAGCCTGGAAGGCAGACAGCGACTTGGGGTTCAGCAGCTTGTTGAGCTGCCCGGGCGAGAAGGCGAACGGGTTGCTGCCGTCGACCTCGAACTCGGCCCCGCTGCCAGGATCCGGGCGCAGCGCGAGCTCCGGGTCCTCCAGCACGCTCGAGGCGCAGCTCAGCGTGCTGGGGCTCAGGAAGGGATTGGAGAGGGTCGACGAGGTGATGGTGTCCGCATTGCTCAGGGAGCGGTTGCGGGCGGGCACCTCGATGGTGTCAGGCGACAGGGTACTGCTCGCCATGGCGAAAGGGAACAGGAGGGGTCTTTGGTTTCGAGTGTAGTCATGAACAAGGATTTAATTTTTCTGCTTGGGGACAGGGGAAGTGAAGAGGAAAGAGATGCCCGATGCTGCTTTTGCTGTCTCATGGCCGTCGTTGCTGTCAATCGTGCCGGCCACCCAGGCCAATATAATGGCCGGCAGAGGGAGGCTGAGCACAACAGACTCGCGAGACACGGGCACACCTCGTCTGGTGCTGGCTACAGGCGGTGCTACGGTCGGGAGGCGACCAGGCTTGGCCTCACCCTTGGCGGGCCGAGCCCGAAACGGAAGGTCTCGTCGTCGGAGGTACAGAGCTTAATTTGCATCTACAATAGGTTTGTTATGAACTTTTCTCCTCTCCAGTTTCTTCCTAGCTTGCTTCTCGCTGATGGCGGCGCTTCCACTGTGGGCATTTGCGGCCCAGGCTGCGAGGAAATAACGCGAGAGGACATGTTTTCCAGCATAGCCACGATTAATCAAGCAATTTAATTACGTCAAATACGCGGAGATCCTCTTGGCGGAAAGCTGCTATAGTTGATCGTTGTGTGTCTCTATGGTATCATGGCTTCATGATTTGGTGCTGCGAGACTTCAAAGTACAACAAAGTGAGCTTTTTAGTTGCCTGTGCACAGCCTCTCGCGTAGAGCTGGCCAACGCGAAACAAAAGAAGTGATCTACGTCAATGAAACTCACGAAGAAATAGTTTCAAGCCTCTCTATGTTTTGAAAAGACGCCTCTGTTAGTCGCTGGCGTGCGCTGTAAGTGCTCCGTGGTGGTACTAGTTGTCTTGGTAGGAGGCTGTACATGAAGCTAGATGGTAATCGGCGATTAGGTCACAGTCTCAAGGTTTTTCCCGCAGATCATCACATCGCATGATTGGTTCCAAGTTTGGATCGCAGTTTTGTGTTCATGGGCATCATTTCGCAAGACCCTGCCTGTAGCAAGGGTCAGGAAATTCTTTGCCCGCCAATACCCGCCCGCGCGCCGCACATCTTGCAGCACCGTCTCAGCTGTCTTGCAGCTGCATCATGTTTTAACGCGGTTCATCTTCTCACTTTGGCCAACGGGAACACCACCCGGATGAGGGATGAGGGGAACGAGGCGGTGCAATGCGGAGAACTCTTCTGACATCTACAACTTAATCTCCACGAGGCATGAGCTATGAGGCAGCTTCCCTTTCAGGCAAGCTGAGCGCAGCGCTATCTACTCGCAGCTTATAACGAGCATCTTTAGTAACCTCACAACTGAATTTTGCACCAAGGTTGGTGGCGCTCTTACGGTGTCCGTAGCATTTAAGGTTGAGAAGCCTTGGGAATACCACACCACAGCCTCATCTAGTTGCCAGGGCCAATCGGGGAGGTCAGAGATAACCTGTCCCAGATCCACATAGTTAACCTGTCCGAGTTTATATTTACCCGGGGTTTCCCCGATGTAGGGCTTGTACTGTGACATAGTACATCGTGTTCTATAACGCGTCGCGTTAAAAATTTAGCTTAAAGTAATACGGAATTATTTCTAAACTACTTCTATATTTTATTAGTAGTATACCCTTATTAATAAAGTAATAT
>LUFD01000043.1:0-33109 GCA_003025255.1 Cordyceps pruinosa
CCCCCCCCCCCCCCCCTTTCTATCCTTCGTCTTTTCCTTTCCGTTGGTGAAAGCCACAGCCAACTTATTAAATATCAACGCAACCCGCCGACGTCTTCAAATTTTGTCTAACCCTTGACCTTGAAGATGGCCTCGGCAAGGCGACCAACGTTCTCGCTGGTGATGCCGGCGACGGAGATGCGGCCATCCTTGGTGGCGTAGACGGAGAACTCCTCGGCGAGCTTGGTCATCTCGTCCGCAGTGAGGCCAGTGTAGGCGAACATGCCGATCTGGGAGGTGATGTGGGACCAGTCGTGCTTGGAGCCGAGCTTCTCGAGGTTCTCCTTGAGAGCGGCGCGCATAGTGATGATGCGGTCGGCCATGCCCTTGAGCTCGGCGAGCCACTGCTCGCGCAGCTTGGGGTCGGCGAGGATGGTGGAGGCAATGCGCGCGCCGTGGATGGGGGGGTTGGAGTAGATGGGGCGGATGATGATCTTGAGCTGGGAGTCGACGCGTTTCCTCTCGGCGGCGTCCTCGCAGACAATGGAGAAGGCACCCACACGCTCACCGTAGAGACCCTGAGAAACGGAACATTAGCACAGGTGCGAGATGGTCTTTCTACCACCCGAACCGACTCACCATGTTCTTGGCAAACGATTGGCAGAGGGCAATGTTGTGGCCCTGCTCGACAAAGTGGCGGACGGCAAAGGCGTCCTGGTCAATGTTGCCGCTGGCGAAGCCCTGGTAGGCCATGTCGAAGAAGGCAAAGTGGCCCTGCTGCTTGGTGATCTGGGAGATCTGCTTCCACTGCTCGGGGGTAGGGTCGACGCCGGTGGGGTTGTGCGCGCAGGCGTGGAAGAGGAAGACGCTGCCCTTGGGGGCGGCCTTGAGATCGGCGACCATGCCGTCAAAGTCGAGGCCGATGGTGTCCTTGTTGTAATAGCGGTACTGCTCAACCTTGAGGCCGGCGTCGGTGAAGACGGCCTTGTGGTTGGCCCACGACGGCGTGGGGATGTAGATCTTCTTCTCGCCGGGGTAGAAGCGGGCGAGGAAGTCGGCGCCGATGCGCAGGGCGCCGGTGCCGGAGATGGACTGTGTGATGGCCAGACGGCCGAGGGCGGACGAGTTGTCGCCGTAGGCGAGCTTGGCGGCCAGGGGCGGGAGCTCGGGCACACCGGTGATGCCAGCGTACTCCTTGTTCAGCTTCTCGTCAATGACCTTTTGCTCGGCCTCGCGGACGGAGGGCAGGACGTAGGGCTTGCCCTTGTCATCGCGGTAGGCGCCGACACCTGCGACGGTGGCAGCATGTTAGCTTGTGACGGCTCATCGGGGGCAATGTGGTGGGTGGTGCGTTGTCGGGAGTGGCAGACGAACCGAGGTTGATTTTCTTGTCGAAGCTGTCGGCCTTGAAAGCTTCGGTGATGCCTATAGACCCTGCGTGTTAGCAATTGCAATTAAATCGAGCCGTGTGATGAAGGTGGCATACCGAGAATAGCCTGAATGCGCAAGCAAAGGGCGGATGGTTAGCACATGACAAACGAATGCACATTGGGGTGCGCAGGCGAGCTTGACGCTGTCGCCGAGCCGCGCGAACAGAGATACTACTCACATCCTGTGCGGATAAAAGACTGAGATTAGCTTCAATGGAATCGCAACACGTTGGGCTTGATCAATTCACTCACAGGAGGACCCTGAGGGACATTGGCCCAGGTCGAGGCGGCAGCGCGACTGGCAGCGACAGCAAGGGTGGTGCGCTGGGTAGCCTGGCGGCTGGCGATGCGAAGAGTAGACAGCATGATGTATTCCGGGAGGTGTGCAGCCGCGAAACGAGACGATGCAAGGGGAAACAGAAGGTAGACAGAAAGATGTGTGAGGGAGAGGGAAAGGGAACAAGATCTGATTAGGTACTCCTTCCAAGAGATGGGGGTCGAAGGGGGGGTGTGGACAAAAGCTTCTTTGGGAGGAAAAGCCAACAGGGCAAGCAAAGCAAGGGCCCGAGAAAAAAAAAAAAGAGGGCTCCAGCTCAGCGTGCAGCGAGCCAAAATATCGGGGGCGGGTCGGACATGCTCGGGATGAGCTTGACTGAGGATGATGGCTGAGGGTGATGGCGTGAGCTGTTTTAGTCTTACCGCGCTGTGCAAGGGGGCCCCCTGCCACTGGCAACTTGGAGCCCAAGGGACACGAAGAACGAGACGCATTTTTCTCCATTTTTGTTCTACTCCGATTCCGAGTACAGATGGCAACGACCCATTTACTCCAATTGTTGCTTGAGCTGCCATGATTGACCACACTACCTACCCAGCTCCAGCTGGCTGACTCCAAGCACCGCTTTTTCTTACTGTCTCCCCAGGCCAGGTATTACGACACGGGGCAGAGACGCGGGCGTATTATGCGAGATGCGTACTCTCACCCCTGTCTTGATCTGGTCTCACCGGTGCTTGTCCTTGTTCTTATGCAAATTGGGCGACAACCGAACAGAGGCCAAAACGAAACAAAATAAACCCTCCTCCAACGGCTGCCCAAACGGCTGGCCGAAACGTCAACCCGCCAGGCCCCGGCGCCAGCACCTTTGCGGTGGGTCGTCAGTGACCTCACGGCGAAGCTCGGAGGCCGCGGCATCTGCTGCCGTGCCCACTAACGAATCATGCCAACTGTCAAGCAACTCAGCACACGCCACCGAGCACAATCCCTGAAAGTCGACAACACACAATAAATACTTTTCCATACGTCCATGTACATGTACAACAGGGTCAAAATCGGACAGTATCAAATTCGCCATATGTACATGCTATGCTACATTATAAGGTCATCATTCACTCAACCGCGGATCAAACGTTCCCCAAGACCACACTTCAAACAAACTGTCCCTTGGGGCGCTCCACCTCCTCATACGCATTCATCACGTTTTGCTCGACATTCTCGTCGAATACGTCCACCTCTGTCGACGCAAACTTCCGTGCACTCACGCGCTTCTCAAACAGCACGTCAAGCTCGGCAAACGTGCGGCCGCGCGGCTCCGGCAGGCGGAAGTAGACATAGATGATGCACAGGAAGCAGATGCCGCCCCAGAAGAACCCGGCATAGTTCTTCCAGTTCCACGCCGTAGGGTTGAGCATGTATGGCGTAATGACATTGTTGATGATGGCGACGATGTTGCTACAGCACTTGGGTTAGATGTTGACTCCATTCAGGCCACCAACAAACTTGTCTTTGGACTTACTATAGGTTCCGGCCGAGAACGACAGTCTTGATTTGAAGGCGGCGCGAAGACAGCTCGCCCACCAACGAGTAGCATACGGTGCCGACGGTGAGCTGGTAGAAGAGCGCCCACACGACCATGATGGCGCCCGTCGCCAACGCTCCCTCTCTGCGCTGCGCCTCGGGTACGAGTCCAAGGAACCCCAAGACGAAAAGCATGCTGCACAGGCCGCAGAGACCGTACAGGTACAGAGAGCGGCGGCCAATTCCCATCGTCATCAAGCCCCAGGCACCAAACACGCCAACCATGTTGATGGCGTACTGACCCAAGGCAAACGAGTACGAATCATGCTCCGACAGACCTGCCTGCTTCAAGAAGTACGTCGAGTAGTTGGAGAAGGAGTTGCCGCTCAGGTTTTGAATTGCCCAGACCATGCAGACAATCTCAGTTCGGCGCAGGTCGACGCCCTTGAAGCAGTCCCAGTAGGACGCGCCCGCCGTTATCTTCTCCTCCAGCGCAGTCGTGTGCACCATCATGGCAATGGTCTCGTCGGGGTCGAACTCGGTCTCGTCGTTCTTGCTCGTCAGCCGCAGGAGCGAGCGCTTCGCCTCGTCCATCTTGCCGCGACGAACAAGCCACCAGGGGGACTCGGGCGCAAAGTAGATGCCAATCGCGAGCGGCAGCGGCCACATCCACTGCAGAGCATAGGGGATGCGGTACGCCCACTCGTCGTCGCGCTTCAGCATCGAGAAGATGACGCCGATGCCAATCTCCTGGCCGAGGCCCCAGCAAAAGTTGACGTAGGTGGTGAGGTAGCCGCGCAGCGCCACGGGGCACACCTCGGAGGCGTAGGTGATGGTCAGCGTCTGGAAGATGCCCCAGGGGATGCCGCAGAGAATTTCTGCCACGAGAAGCATCTGCACGTTCTGCGCGGTGAAGAAGATGGTGGTGAAGGCGGCTACGAGAGTGAGACAGCCGATGACGGTCCATCGGTAGCCGAAGCGCTCAGAAACGAAACCGTTGATGAAGAGGCCTATAATTTCTCCGACTTGAGCACCCTATTTCATATGCCGGTCAGAGCTCTGGGAAAAGGCAGATTCAAACGTTGCATAAAATCTGGCACTTACATTGCTCAGGCCTGCCTGCCAGCGGGCCGGGACTTCGTATGTGCCCTTATCGGTGAGCTCACCATACTTTCTGTTGAACTGGGGAAACGCATCTGGAGGCGCGCGGTTAGGGCTAGTATTCACGAGTTGCTTACCTCTACACGGTCACTCACAAAAGTTGTTGACTAGAGTAACATCGTAGCCTTCCATGACGATGCAAGTCGAGATGAGGACGCTCCAGGCGATGGCCTTGGGGTACAGACGCAAGCCCTGCATGAGGGTCATGTTGCGCTCCTTCTCGGCCGCCGCGCGCGCGCCGTCAATAATGCGATCGTTCGCATTGCCCTGCTCCTTGGTCATGGCTACTTCGCGGGCGGGCTCGGCCGCAACGTCTTCCACTGGGTGCACGTCGACGTCCTTTTCAGAACCCATGGCGAGGAGCGGGGTCGACCAACAGGTAGTATTTCCGGCCTCCCGAGATACAGAGGCAAGAGACGATTCTCAGAGAGGACGAGAAGGAGGCTGAGCGAGGAGGGAAGGGGCGAGTCGAGAAGTCGAGATGCCAGAAGAACCGCGCAGAAGAGGTCCCACAGGCGGGCTTCTTATACCAGGGCCTCTCGGCAAGGACGGGCAGGAAAGAGGAGGTTGCGGGGAAGAGGGAATCAAATCAATAGGCGCGACAAGGAAGCCGGGAGGCTGTTCCGGTATGCACTCTCGACGGCTGTAGGTAGGAAGAAGGGAGATCGCCAATGAGCAGAAGAGGAAATTTCAGCCGTTCTCGACCACGCCTTATTGCTTTGAAAGCGGCGAGGGCGTATTAGCGGCTTGCCAGGCGGGGGGGGAGGCCAAGTCATGAGCAATGTGGGGGAGCCATGCCACACAATCTACACTGCAGGCTGCCTGAAGGTTTTTGGGTGACACGGCATGCGAGCAGCGAGTTTGGCATGTCGTGGGCGGGATGGATCGCATTTGCGGTGGAAAGGATATTCACGATGCACTGAGATATTGATCCTCCTAGCTACCACCTCTACAGTGCACAGGAAAGAGCCGGCCACTGGTGAAAGTAGCAGCAGCCGGCTGCTCTTCAGACCAAACCACCCAACTGTGGCGGCGCGCCACCATGCACAAACCGCCTCCTCCACACGCGAGGGCTGGCAAGTTTTCGACATGCATGCCATGTGCCATGTTTGGATTTCAATTGCCGTCGGCCTGAGGATGACGACTGCGTATGTTCGAGAAGAGCGAAATGGAAATAAAATAAAATACGCAGGCCATGTTTCGGCCTAGGCCAAGCCCTACCACTCTAGCACGCAACGGAAAGTTTCACGCGGCTAGAAAGCAGCCAGAAGAGCTATGCTACATGTTCCCTGTAGGGCCGGCCAGGGCGGGCGTTGCGGTCCTCTGGGAAATTCGGGCTGCAAAATTTTCACTGTCTGTAGGTTACTAGCAAGTAGTAGGTAGTGGCCAGGAGGTGCCTACTTTAGTACTCAGGCATCAGGTACGTACTGACCTCTGGGCAGGGCATACCTGGGGCGGGCACGGTGCTGCCCAGGAGGCACAGAGCAGTAAAGTGAGGCCGTCGTCCTCCTCCTCTACCCCAGGATCTCGCCCGCAAAAGCGCATCCATACCAGGAGACAACTCCAATTTAGATTTTAGCTTCCGTCCGGGGTAATTTCCAATCAGAAACCCAGCCTCTCAATGCACCCCAGCCGTTGCCTTGCTCCCAGGCACAAGACGTTCTTTTTTCTTGCGCCCACGACGAGTGTGGGGAGGGCTTCGCTGCCTGAAAATTCCCTTTTCCAGCATCTCCTCGCCGGCGCTAACCCCATCTCCATCTCCCAACAAGACTCTCCCCCGCCGCGGCCTGCCCTTTCCGGCCCTCTCTGCTGGCAGTCCTCGCCGAGATCTGGGGCGGCTCAGACAGCCAAACGCCTTCGATCCACCAGGGCTGCCTTCTAGAAGGGGAAGTTTTGCGGCTGCGCTTCCGTTATTGTGGCTTGTTTCGCGGGCGGGTTTGCCTTTCATCTTACCCGGTTTACTCAATGTTGGCAATGGAATCACCCTCATTGGGGAGACCATTCAATAGCCGGGACCACATGAGCCATGATATGTGCCGACCCGGCCCCGGATTCTCCAAGCCAGATACGTCACTCTGTATTTGACATATGCCAACAGAGTATTTGTAGGCATGTCTGCCGAGTACTCACAAGTATGAATCAAGACGAAGTGGTTTCTATGCAAGAATGCCGAGCGCTCTAGTCTATACAACTGCTCTCCTACCACCATACACTACAACAAATACCCCTCCCTCTACTTCTTCCAAAAGTCTCTCCACCACTCCTTCAGTCCAAAGGCCTTCTCGCTTCCCTCCACGTGTATCTTTGCATCGCCTTTGCCCTCGGCGCTTCCGCCGCCCCCGCCGACCGCCTGCCCTACCCCCAGCCGCAGCGAGGACGGCGCCCTCGCCGCCCGGTTCTTGATCTCGCCGGCCAGCAGCGGCGCCACGGCCGCGTAGCACACGGCCAGCTCGCGCGCCAGCGAAAAGTACGGCTTCTTGGCCAGGTCCGGCGCCATGAGGTTGTAGCTGCGCGCCAGGCCGTTGAGGCGCTCGATCGCCAGCGTCATGTACTTGGCCTCCGCCGCCTCCCACGCCGGGTCTCGAAACGGCCGCGGGAGCGTCCCGGGCGCCGCCGCCGAGGCGGGCGCCGGCCGGCCGGCAGCGGCAATCTCCCTCTCCAAGGCTTTGGTGGCAATCTCCTCCAGCTCCTCGACCTGCTCCAGCTGCTTGGACATGACCGGGTCGTCCGTCACGGCGGAAGACACAGCGATTTGGTCCGAGGCCCGCTGGCGCGGGTTGTGCACCTTTTCCGCCGCCGCGTACAGCTCCGCCCGCTGCATCTGTTCCTGCAGGGACCCGCCCTTGGAAGAGATCATCCTCGCCGCGTGTCGCTTCCAGTCGCTGCGCAGTCGCGCGCGAAAGGTGTTGGCTTCGCGCACCAGCTCTTGCTGCTTCTCGATCCACGGAGGCACCAGGTCCTGACGCTGGATCAGCCGGTTCATGAGGTACTCCGTTGTATCGACGAATGGGTTGGTAGCTCTGGAATCGCTCTCGACCCCCTTGCCCCGCGGGATATTCTTGAACTGGCCGCGGGCAATGGCATCCTCAATCCTCTCGTTGGCCATGGACGCAATGGCGGAAATTGAAATAGGTCCAATCCGGCCCTCAGGCTGGAACCGTTCCCGAAACTGCTTCTTCATCTCTTCCTTCTCCTTCTCGCTGAGCCCCTGGCTCTCCTTTATCCCAATACCCGAGTAGGCCGACGCCCTGTCGCGTGCCGACGCCGCTTTCTGCCCTGGGCTCAGCCTAGGTGCACGCTTTAGCCGCGTGTCTATGGGGTTTCCTCGTCGCAATTCCGACTTCAATGGCTTCTTTGCGTCATCTAGCATCCGTAGCACCGCATCCTCGGTCCGTTCCTCCCCTGTCCATACCTGATGTGCCCCAAAAGAACTGCCGTGTGACTTTTCGCCCTTTGAAGTGATGCCAGCTTCGGCCAGTGCTCCAGCAGAGTCATCCTTGAATTTTGCTCCCGCGATTTTACTCAGAAGCTCCTCTTTGAGCTCCTCAGAAAACCCTGCGTCTTGCACTGCCTGGCGCCCTGCTCTGCCGCCAGTAAGGAGCGCCTCCTCAGTAGCCTCTTGAAGGCGACGTGCCAGGGGGCCCAGTTCCTGCGGTTCATCGGCTCCTGCTTCATTTAACTTTTCTGTGTCGTTTTTTGCTGACTTGGACTTCGTTGCTGAGCTGCGCAGCGGTGTCGCGTCAACGTGCTGGGATGAATATGAGACGGTGCCGAGCAGTTGTACCGCAGTCTGGAACTCGCATTTGCGATATGCTCGCAGCGTGCTACGTCCAGCCGCGAGGTTCATCCCTTATTACCAACAGTTTCCTTGGTTCGAGTCTCCAGAGCCGTGCTCATTACATTCCAGAATGATCGTGGGAAGGGGTTGCAGGAGCAGGCCCTTGCAGTGCTGAAGCTTATTGCCGCTTGCACCAAAAGCCCTCCCTTAGTCAGCCAACTATTAAGCAGGCGCAAGACGCCGAAGTCAACCATACATTCACAACTGAAGGGCAATTCATAACTAGATACATGACTTATTCTTGATATTACTATCCAAAAAATACGTCTTATTCGGATTCTTGGTATATCTACAGAGCCACAGCTCTTGTTAATCAAACTCCAAGGCTTACTCACCCAAGGTATCGTGTGCATAGAGCCATGAACCAAATCGCGCCAAACGCCGTTTCGCGGTACCAACTACGAGCTTCTCTTTCCATAGGGCTCAAATGGGAAGGCGGCAGAAATTATCGCCGTCACAATGAAAATTCCAGCACAGACATACAGCGGTGCTGATGTTGACGTATCTGCCACGGTGCCAATGACCGCGGAAATGATACCCATGATGCGGTTCAAGGCCACAGCGACACCGTTACCGGTGCCCCGGTGCGCGCTTGGGAGGACTTCGGGCGTGTAGGCATACAGCGTGCCGTAGTAGATGTTCAGGACGCAGGCAATGATACAGGAGAATGCAAGGTCCTGGACTGAGGTCTTGACGGCCGTGTACGCAAAGAAGAACGCCATTGTAAGTAGCGATCCGACGACCATGGTATACTTGCGGCCAAAGATTCGAGTGTTGCACATGAGACCAGCAATGATCGGACCAGGTATACCGCAAACATTGGTGAGCGCATAGTTGCGCCAGGTCTCAAAGACAGATCGCTGGAATTCGCCGCTTCGGTTCTTGAGGTAGGTTCTACAGTGGGGGGTTAGCGTATTTGATCACAGGCGAATTGATCACCATGAGTTAGTACTTACGGTAAAAAGACATAGAAGAGAGGGTAGGCGAGACCAATCAGCATCCAAGAAAGCCAAATCAGGCTCGTGGAAAGACCAATCTTCTTGGTGCAAAACAGGCCGCGGAAGTGGACAACCGTTTCCCCAATAGAGAATCTGCTCTTGCTGTGAGAGGAGCGGATCGAGCCGCACGCCTCAAGTCTCTGCAAAGTGAGCGAGCAAGGACGGTTGTACTTTTTGGCCATGGCCTGGATGTTTTCGACCAGGAGGGCGTCCTCGCCGGAGCTAAGAAGATACTTGGGCGTTTCCTTGAGACGAATGACAAAGATGCGCAAGACAGACATGACGAACACCAGCGCGCCGCCGGTGAACATGGCATAGCGCCAGCCCCAGTTGTCAGCCTTGTGGCAAGGGCCGTCCTCGGCACAGTTCCACCTGGAGGGGACGAGAAACCCCCAGGCGATGAAGCCGCAGATGGCCTGGCCGAAGCCCCACCAAGCGGCCATGAAGGTGACGAGCCACTGCTTGTTGCCGGGGAGGTATTCCAGGAAGACGGTGGTGTCCATGACCAGGTTGCCGCCGCCGCCGAAGCCGAGGAGGGCGATGAAGAAGGCCAGGCTGGCCCAGCTGGGCATGGCGCCGGCGACGATGCAGGAGACGGAGCAGATGAAGAGGGAGATGTTGAAGGCGTACTTGCGGCCAATGATGTCGGCGCTGAAGCCCCAGAATATGGCGCCGGTAAACATGCCGGAGTAGACGGCGATTGTGAGGGCGTTCTTGTAGCCATGGGAGCCGAATTCTTTGTAGGCGGGGCCGGAGATGACGGACTGGAAGAGGAGAATCATGGAGTCGACGCAGTAGCCGAAGCCATTGAGGAAGAAGAGTTTGAGGTGGTAGTTGGTCCATCCAATCTCGTCAATTGCCTATTATAAAAGTCAACATCCTGCTATTTCCCCCCTTCATCTTGTTCTTGCGCCAGGACGTTGCCTGGTCAGAGTGCTGCATGCGACTCGGCCCACAACCAGCTGCGACAGGGCGAAATGGGACTTACGTTGTTGACAAGGTGCATCTTCATATTCAGCGCCGGATCCTTATCCTGCATGTCGAGGATATCCTGGCCGCTGTGGATGGAGCCAAACTCATCAGAGGAGATGTGACCATCTTCAGGACTGACAAGCTTCTTGTCCGGATGGGCGAGTTCGGTGTCCTTGTATGGGGGAAGCTGCGCCATTTTGACAGTCGACTGATGCGCAGCAATTTGCTTTAGGAGATTCGATGCAACGCGGATTAACCTGCCGCTGGAGTCGCGTTCGATTCTGGGTTTCTAGGTTTCTGGATCCACGTGGGGGAGTAGACGGTGCTAGGAAACGGTCGAACGGCCGCCAAAGAGGCGCTGTTGTGGTGTAAGAGAAGGGCGTCGTCGGGAGCGCGTTCAAACGCAAGATCGAGAGCAGCGCGATCCAGAGGGCAATACGGCGATTGTCTGAGAAGAGAATGCGCGGCGAGGCTCTGCGCGTGGAAGTCGGCCGAGGGAGCGAGGGTGCTCAGGATTTAGCTGGAGACGGGTAGGCCGAGCGCGCGCATCGGGGCTGGGTTTGTTGGCGAGGCAGTTAGGAGCAACGAGACAGGGGACAGCAGAGGAAGAGGAAGGTCAGTGAACTGGAGAGGAAGAGAAGAGAGAGGGCCCAGGAAGGGAAAATAGGACACGAGACAGGAAGACGATGCAGCACTGTGGGGGAGCCAGGCGTATTTCAAGGATTTGGCAGCCAGCAGCCAGCAGCCAGCCAAGACGATCGCGCGCCCCGGCTGGCCATCTCACCCTCACCCTCCCAGAGGAGAGACACCACCATCCACACCGGGCAGCTGCGTGCGGGTTGGCCACGCTAAAAACGAGGTGCAACGAACATGTGCTCAGCCTGGAAACAAAGGCCAAGCTCAGCCGCCAGCAGCCAGTAACTGGCTGGGTGGTTTAGCCTCCAGCTAACTCTCTTTGACGTGGTTTGGAAGCTTGGCGGGGTTGGCCGAAGATGGGTGATGGAGGTTCTGGTCTTAGCTGTCTTAGCTGTCCTAGCTGTCTTAGCTCGCCCACCAGCTAGCCTGTCAGCGGCCTGGCCGGCCAGAGCACGAGGAGGCTCTCACCCATCACGGCCCCCCCAAATCCACCCAGAATGTATACTACTCCGAGAGAGGCTTCTCTGCGCGCCCGCCCTCTCAGCAGTCGTTTGTTTGAAAACATGTTTCCTGCCCCTCTGAGGCTTGACGCTTGCCGAGTAGTCTGGCCCATCAGCTCAACACTAAACGGAACCCCCGTGCAGTCAGGTCGCCGGTGTGATAGGCCACTGTCGCCATCTGCCTGCTGGGATTGCAGCAAGCTACCTACGGAAGAGGACAAATCGCCATGGAGAAGGATATGGTAATTCGAGGTTCCAGTTGTGCTTTTGCGGGAAACACTCAACGCCCAAGGAAACGGAGGTGCCACTGCGTGCAACCACCTTCACTCCAGACTCCTCAGCCCGTCCTCCTCGGGAACAACTTTCGCAAGAGAATTCCCTACGTGGACCATATCCTCTCTCATCTCCCATGTACACCTGTGTTTTCTTTCGCAATCCTCATGACGCTGCACGGGCGAGGCGAAATCTACTAGTTGGGGCTACGGCCTCTCCGACGTCTGTCCCCATGGTTTCTCGTTGGTACAATATTCCAGGATTTACCTCCTTGGTAATAACCGGTAACCACTGGCTGCCGCCTCCACCACCAACAGCGCCGCCTTCGGCCCATTTTCGGCTCGTCGTCCGCAGCCCTGGTAGTGATGTAGTGCTACCCTGCGATGTCAGCTCCGTCCTCTGGGTGCCTTGCAAAAGTCGGGAACATGGCGTAACCGGAGAAAACTGCAGCTAGGGTGCACATATATTGCTCTCGGTGAACTGACTCATGGGCCTGGACAAGCACCTGTCAGGATGTTCCTGTCATGTCATGTTGCTGGCTTCATTGAAGGAGCCTGGCTGTACCCGGCGCGAAGGGGCGTGCCTGAGCTGGTTCACTTCCGACAGCGAATATAACCCGTCTTCACTGTCTGACAGCTGACCAAATCATCTGAGACCGACCTTTTTTCACCCAACTTGGGCACTTGTAGCATCGGTCGTGTTCTTTCCACTGACACGTCGACAAACGGCACCAACATCCTGCCTCTGTCAAGTCCGATCCAGTCCACAGTCATTTACATTTTTTTTTCTGCCTGCTAGTTTCTGTATTGATGCCTCCGGCCCCCTCCTAGATTCATCTATACGTGTACCAGCTGCCTAACCATCTGAACTTTTGTGCCATCTTCTCTATCTTTGCCAGCGCGCTGTTGACCCGCCCGTCTGGGTCATCGAGCTTGTGGCCCTCGAACTCCACAAAGATGATGTACTGAAACGGGCCTAATAGGCTCGGCCGGCTGTTGATGCTGGTCAGGTCCAGCTGGAACTCCCGGAAGCAGCCGAGAATGTCGGCGAGCGCACCGGGACACTTGTGCGGCACCGTAAACGTGACAAGTGACTTTGTGCCCGTCCGCTGCGCCGGGTCCTGCTGGAGCGGGTAGCCCTCGGGTAGTGTGGGCTGTGTGCCGATGACGAGGAAGCGCGTCGTGTTGTCGTCGCGGTCCTCTATGGAAGGTGCGAGCGTGTCGAGCGTGTATAGCTCACCGGCGAGCTTGCTGGAGATGGCGGCCGATGCACCACTGGTGTCCGCAGCCACGAGCTCTGCCGCTTTACTTGTCGAGCTGACGTCAAACTTTTCCGCGTTCTTGAGATACATCGAGATAAAATTGGTACATTGACCAAAAGCTTGCGGGTGCGAGTAAAGCTTCTTGATGTGGTCAAGGCTTTCCAATGGCTTGCTCCTGGGCTTTGAGGGCGTTGGGTCTGCCGCTGTTGGGGTGGTTGTGCCACTCGCACCCTGGCCGGAAGGTTTCATAGCATTGACATTCTTGTGACCTAGTAATTGGTGATGGACGTCGACATAAATCTCGCCGTTAACGTATATATCTTTGTAACGCCCATCTCTATCCGCTAGGTCGTCTAGTGTAAAGACGACGGAGCCGTTGGTTGAGTTCTCAATGGGCACGACGCCAAGCAGAGCATGCTTGTCCTGAGTCTCGTCGCAGACATCTAGATGTGATTGCCATGTTGGTAGAAGTTCTTGAACGGCACGTACACCACAGGCATAATGATACTCTGCACTTACCATCAATGGTGGTGACGGGCTTCAGATACCACACATCTTCCGAAAAGGCTTGCAGGGCTGCCTGTGTCACCAAGAGATTAGAACCACAGAATTGATTCGATCGATCTATAAATGATCCATACCTGCTGAGAATACGATGCAATGGGTCCGAGATACGCCGCTATGGGCTTGCTGTCAGAGGGCGACATATGCGGCAGTTTGTTTCCTGGCAAGGCCATTCACAGTCTGTCTGCGTGGTGGTACTTTTCAGTTCATGGGGCCCCTCTCTCTTGTCCGAGAGTCGGCCATGCACTATTTATTGGCTCTCGGCAGGTCGCAGGTAGCGCTCAATCCACGAAACAATAGCCCGAAGAAGGTGTTACAAGCATGCGTAGCGCCGAGCATTGACGACTGGTCAAGGACCAACCAAAAGAAAAAAAAAAAGGTTGAGCAACAGCTGTGGCGCAATGGGATGATAAACTTCCTCTTGATGCCAGGCGAGCATGGCGAGCACTTGCTGCGCAAGCAAAAAGATTAGGTCACGGTGGGGATCGAACCCACAATCTTCTGGTTCGTAGCCAGACGCCTTGCCATTTGGCCACGCGACCCGAGACTTAAGATGCCAGAAAATGACCTAATTAGGCCTTATAAACGCCACCCAATGATGCCTTAACGGTGGGGAGGCAACCAGCGTCATATTGTCGGAGCTTGTAGCTCTGGATCGCGCCTACGTCAACCACCGAAGTTGTCGCTACCACAATCGCCGACCAAGCCGTCGCCGCTTTCGTTATGCGGACGCGACAGTAGGAATGGCTCTTGATCTCATTGATGGCTTCAACCCAGCCAACGAGCTGGGGACTAACGGCCATGATTTGCCCATCTTCACTGTGGAGGCGGCGCAACTCGGCTTCTCAGTAACGGCCGACTTTGTCGCGGCCCAAGTTGCCAACGATGTCATGATCCTGGCCTTATCAAACGGAAGAATTCTAAGAATAGACCTCAACAGACCAGAGGATATCGATGGTGCGTACTGTCTGCACCTTGCAATCACAACCCACCAACGCGTCCTGACTTGTTCGTGACCAGACATCGACCTTCCCAAGAAGGCATCCGAAGTTGGTGTTATTTGCCGGATGTTTCTTGACCCCACAGCGTCGCATCTGATTATCTGCACGTCGCTCGGCGAAAATTACTATCTGCATTCGCAGTCGCGGCAGCCTCGGCCACTGGGAAGACTTCGAGGCGTGCCGATCGAAAGTGTGGCATGGAATCCGTCTCTGCCCACTGCATCTACTCGAGAAATCTTAATAGGCGCATCCGACGGCAATATATACGAAACGTTCATCGAAGTATCCAACGAATTCTACAAAAAAGAGGTCAAACATTTGAAGAACCTCCATAAACTCCCAGATGGACCCATCACTGGCCTCTGGGTCGACAACTTGGACGGACGATCGGACTTGCGCAGAGTCATTATAGCTACACAGGGTCGGTTGTTTCACCTTGTGGGAAAGACGGGAGCTGGTAATGATGGCAGTGGCTCTGTATACTCGCGACTCTTTGAGTCAGAGCATCCCATCATTCATGAAATCTCGCGTAATTCGGCGGCGGCGCACTCCTCGTTAGCTGTCTCGCCCGATCCGAGAGAGACCGAACCGTACCAGGATAAGCAGCAAGAGAAAGCATACGCTTGGCTGTCGTCCCAAGGCATATTTCATGGAACGCTGCTGCAATCGCCAGCAGAGCAAACCCTTGGCTCCAAAGTCTTTGCAGAATCGAAGACGCTTCCACGTTCCCAGATATTTTCGGATGCATCAGGGAAAAAGAAGGCTGGCCCGGACAACATCGATGCTATGGCTTTGACGCAGTGGCACATTATCTGCTTACTGGGAGGCAGGGTCGTGACTATCAACCGTCTTACGGGCCAAACAATATCTGAACATGACGTTTTGAAGAGCGGCCAAAGAGCGATTGGATTTGCGGTTGACATGCAAAAGTACACATTCTGGCTGTTCACAGGCCAAGAGGTCTTCGAAATCGTACCTAACGATGAAGACCGCAACATCTGGCAGATTTTGATGGATTCGCAGCACTTCGAAGCGGCGCTCCAACAGGCCCGCGGACAGGACCAGAAAGAGACAGTTGCCGCGGCGTACGGCGATTTCATGGCTAAAAAGGGAAATTGGAAAGAGGCGGCAGCCCTTTACGGGAACAGTAACAAACCGTTCGAAGATGTGGCACTTCGGATGATCGACAATGGTCAACATGATGCACTGCGCAGTTTTCTCCTTACCAAGCTCGCAGCTACCAAGCGAACAGCAACTATGCAAAGAATGATGATTGCCAGCTGGCTCATTGAGATCTTCATGGCTAAGCTCAACTCGCTAGACGACACTATCGGCACACGGGCGGAACTTTCCGAGTCGCTAAACGCCAGTGATTCTCAAAAGCTTCTTCAAAGTGTGAGAAAACAATTCCAAGAATTTGTAGTACGCTACAAGAACGATTTGGACAAGAAGACAGTCTATGACATTATCAGCAGCCATGGGCGAGAAGAAGAGCTATTATTCTATGCTAACTCGGTCAACGACTATCAGTATGTGCTCTCGTACTGGGTACTACGGGAGAACTGGGTCAATGTTCTGGATGTTTTGAAGAGACAGACAGACCCGGAGGCGTTTTACCGTTACAGCACTGTTCTCATGACACATGCGCCGCAGGAAACCGTCGAAATATTGATGCGGCATGCGGATCTCAAACCAAGAAGCTTGATACCAGCACTGTTGGAGTACAGCCGTGCGAATCCTAATGAACCAAATGCGAAAAACCAAGCAATTCGGTATCTCAACTACGCTATTCATCAGCTCAATTCAAAAGACTCCGCTATCCATAACACGCTGATATCGATATACGCTTCCAACCCGTCCAAGGACGAGTCTGGCTTACTCTCATATTTTCAAGCACAAGGCGACGAGCCGCGCTACGACCCGGACTTTGCACTGCGTCAATGCATTCAGCACCATCGTACACTATCATGCGTCCACATCTACACCAGCATGGGCCAGTATTTACAGGCGGTGGACCTGGCTCTTTCACACAATGAAGTAGAGCTAGCCGCCGTCATCGCAGATCGGCCTTTCACAAACCCGCAGCTCCGAAAGCGACTGTGGCTTGCCGTCGCACGTAAGGTCATCTCTCAGTCAGACGGAATCAAATCTGCGATTGAATTTCTGCGGCGCTGCGAGCTGCTTAAGATTGAAGATCTGATACCCTTCTTTCCCGACTTTGTGGTGATTGACGACTTCCGAGAGGAGATTTGCGAGGCGCTGGAGGACTACAGCCGCAGTATTGACGACCTCAAGAAAGAAATGGACGAATCATCACAGACCGCAGCCAACATCAAGATGGACATTGCGGCACTAGACCATCGCTACGCCATTGTAGAGCCTGGTGAGAAGTGCTATGTGTGTGGCCTGCCTCTACTCAGCAGGCAGTTCTTTGTCTTTCCCTGCCAGCACGCATTCCACTCTGACTGCATGGGCCGCAAGGTTCTGGAGCAGGCCGGCGTGGGAAAGTCAGGACGTATAAAGGAGCTGCAACTACAGATCCACAGAGGTCTTGTGAACGGTGCAAAGAGAGACGCTGTTGTAGCAGAATTGGATTCTCTGGTCGCTTCGGCATGGTAAGCCTCACCCTGTTGTGTACAAGAGAAGATTTTCAACTAATGCAGCCCTATAGCATCCTATGCAGTGATTTTGCTATCAAGCAGATAGATGAACCCTTTATTGCGGAGGGGGAAACGAATGAGTGGGTAGTGTGAGAGTGAGTGCCTCCTGGATGAGGAGTAATATACCATTTACAGAGCGCAGTTGAAACACTTTTCACCGTGTACAACACTGACGTGATTTTTTATTGATTTATACGAGATGCATTACTTGTAGTCGAGAAGGAACTTAATTTATACTGGACACTGTATTCCACGAATGTCCAATTAATAAAGGCATTTGGTAACGTCGGACTTTGACTTGGTAATCATCAGGAGCGAAATGACGAATCCGTAAAGCCCTAAAACTTCGGAGAAGATGAGGATAAGGACCATTCCCATATATAGACGGGGTTGTTGGGAACTGGCACGGACTTTGAGGTCTGTCAGCTATACATTCCAGGATTCGAGGCCTCCGGGCTATGCAGAACAAAGCTCACCTCCTGCATCGCCGACGATGCCGATGGAAAAGCCAGCCGCCAACGAACAAAGGCCAACGGCTAGGCCGCCGCCAAGCTGCAAAAAGGCCGTGTGGAGGGCCATTTTCTCGTTGATGCTGGGTATCATGACTACGCAGCAGACCAGGCCGTAGATTGACAGGATCTGAGCCATGACTGCAGAAAGACTGTCATTCTTTGTTAGCAAATGGGATAGAAGCAGTGTATAGAACAGGTGCAAAAGAATGTACGTGTTGGGAACGAGACGCTCAGGACGAAGGATGCCAGATGAGAAGATGCCCGCAGCGGGCTTGGCCGTGCCGTATGCTGCACCAAATGTTGCGAGAACAATGGCAAAGGCACATCCCATGGCGCCAAAGAAGCTCCGAAGCTTGTTAGTATTGATGCGTTTTGTGTTGTCAGTTACTTGGCTGCGGTTTCTCTTACGGCATAGGCAGGGCTTGATCATCCGGGCCAGTTAGCCATGCTCAGTTCCGGGCGGATACATCTTGCGGAACGCTTACCAGCGGTTCATGCTTGTTATTTCGTACTCCATTTTGCCTTCCAAGATTAAAAACTAGAGTGAGGTTGACACGATGCTGATGCCGATGCGGCCTGACAATCCAGATGTGCAGGCGCCGGACCAGCTTATAAACATTGCAGCGGGAAGTGCGGACGGGGTACCCGTCGCTCAAGCCAAATGATGGGATCTGCGTGTTGCGGCTGAAGCCAAGAAGACGGAATGCACATCCGCTAGGAAGCCGAATTAATCAGGCACAGCCTGATGCCGTCTAGAGCGTATTAGCATGGAGCTGGGGACAGCATGGGACGGAAATGTGTCTGCCTAAATGCTGCCAGGCAGCGCTCGAAAGTACCAACGGCCCATTTCCGCCTGTTATAGAAACAAAGTATTATTCATTACTTCTTGGCGCCTGCAAGCTAGACGGCCAAGTAAGGTGGCGGAGCAGCTTGGTCGGCGCCAGTAGCTTGTCTGCGCAAGAGTTCTAAATGTACATGAGAAACGGGGGTTAGATATCGTCAGAAGACTACGGGCAACTGGAGACCAATCCCCTCACAAAGAGCTGCCACCACTTCGTCGTTCGCTCGACATTATTGCAAGTAGTTCAAGCAGCGTAGATGACGTACGTATAGTTCCTAGAACAACACAACGAATGGAATCACGCAAAGCAGGCGCGTCATGTGGTTTAGACACAAAAAGATCCCAGCATTGTCAAACTTCCCGATCCTCCTGGTTTTAGGCGTCAAGACCCGCGCCCTGTTTCGCCTCAGGGCCGGGGGCTCCATCTTGAGACGCCAGCGAGACATGCCATACAGTTGACATTTGATCCAGTTCTAATGCAACGGGTGTAGTCCGGCGAATGAGCTCGCCTGTGAAATTTGCAGCTGACGCGGTGCCGCTGCGAGGGGATGTAAGTTTGCGAAGTGTTTTCTATCTCTTTCACACCGCGCCCTGTTCCGAGTGCGAGTCGAGTTCTGTGGGTATTCACGCTGTACTTTGGCGGCACAAGCCTACTCAGTGATGAACAATCCGCTTGAGCAGATCTGTCAGCAGAATCGTATTAATTCAAGGACTTATAAGAACCGAGGGACAAGAAGGGAAAGTAGTCACGGCAAGATGGCACGGACTAAGGAAAAGATCAGCGAACTCCGTCCGTCCAGAGCTACTCTCCAGGGTCTTGCAGGCCGCCAATCCGGATACCTAGATTTACATGACACGGCTCCGCACAATACGCGGCATGTTATTGCCAAAGAATCCTCAAGTTCGACAGCTCAGCCCCCCCGTTCGGTAACCGACCCGGAGGCTTCCCTCCACCGCCAAAACCCGCCCCAGACGCCCGTCCGGCCAGCACGTCAGAGGCTTGGTTTCGTCCCTACACTAGTCCCGCAGCATCCGGGCTCAGGTACCACCTGAGGCGGGCGGCTACAGCTCGGTGCGTGTTGCTGGAAAAGGAGTTGGGGCGAAGCTTGGATTCCATCGATATCCTTGGCAGCCAGACTCCCTCCCGATGATCCGCCAGAAGACAAGGGCTACTGCGTGCTGACTCCTGATATCCAGCGCTGGCTATGTTGACATCAGACACAGCAGTGGATTGGCGAAAGCGGCATTGGCAGCTCCGGATGTGACCTTCCAGATAAGCCGAGCTGTATTATTCGTTGGTCAAACCATTGCTTCCTGCTTTGCTCCTGCACACGAACCCTCGGCCCTTTGCGTTCCTACCCAGGCGCAGAAGAGAATTCGAACTGCCGTGAAAAAGAAACCTAACATCACACTTTTCACAACGCCAACCACGGGCCTCGACATTCGAATTGCGGTGTCGCCATCCATCCTCGACGCTGTGTTCCCCATCTCTCAACTCATCGCCCTGCCCCGACAGCTGTGCGCAGTCAGGCACCGCAACAAGGACGCACTTTTCTTCTACCATTTCTGCTTCTTGGATATAACCTTCTATACCAGCTGTTGGAATCTGCGAACGACCTCCCTGGCGAGTTCCACCACCGTTCGGCTAGCTGTCGCGAGCAGCTTCCCGAGGCTGCCGTACAGCTGACGACTTCGCCAATACCGCACCACAATACGTATTCTCTTTGAAAAACAAAGAAAACCCCGGAATCGGCGGCACTCTTAATTCCTATTCACCTATCGGATCAACCTCACCACATTGCGCATATCTAGAAATTTACTGGACCTGCCCCAATCTGCGAATCGCGAGCTTCGTTCTGTCTTGAAGCACAGACAGCTCCCTCCAGTGGCGGCTAAAGCGCTGTGGTAGAGGATGCGTTGGCAAACTGTTCCAGCCGCCATTTTCTGCTTGTTACAGTGGCAATCCAATGGACAAGCGGCAGGTACTACCAGGAGTCGGCGAGATGCCGGCCCTGGCGTGGTTCAGCTCTCGCTTCAACGCGTCAACGTCCACGATCCCGTCGCGCATGACAAGCACCGACTCATGAGGCGCAAAGGAAGCATCCAGGCCAGCCTAGATAATCTGGTAAGTCGGTATACTTTCGATTTAAGTTGACATCTCCTAATGACGCGCTTTCTAGCAAACGCTGTATTTCTTCAATGCCTCACTAGGCACTCCGCCCCAAGACTTGCGCCTCCATCTCGACACAGGCAGCAGTGATCTTTGGGTGAATACTCCGAGCTCAACATTATGCCAAACATCAAATAAAGTCTGCACCGAATCAGGGATATACAAAGCCAATTCATCTTCGACATATGCATATATAAACAGCCTGTTCAATATATCTTATGTAGATGGATCTGGCGCACAGGGCGACTATGCGACCGATACCTTTCGATTCGGCAGCACTGGCATAGACGACTTCCAATTCGGAATCGGGTATACGAGCAGCTCCCCGCAAGGCATTTTGGGAATTGGCTACCCCGAAAACGAGGTACAAGCTGCTCGTTTCGGGCGCCCGCCGTACGCCAACCTTCCCACAAGATTGCTCGCGGACAAATACATTGGCACCAATGCATATAGCATTTGGCTTGATAATATCAACTCGACCACAGGAAGCTTGCTATTTGGTGGCGTTGACAGATCTCAATTCACTGGAAGCCTAGTCACCGTTCCCGTTCAAAAAATTGGTTCGAGCTACCGCGAGTTCTTCATCACCATGACGGGACTGGACGCCGGCCCCCAATCCCTCGCCAATAACATGGCATTGGCTGTGCTACTTGACACCGGATCATCTCTGACGTACCTACCCGAAGACCTGGCGAGTGCAGTCTTCGAAGCAGTCAACGCAACGTGGATTAAGCAGTCACGACTAGCTGTCATTCCGTGTGCCAGGGGGCTCAGCGATGATAGCATAACATTCCACTTCAGCAAGCCAGCATCCGTATCTGTGCTAATGAGAGAGCTTGTGCTACCAATTACCGTTGGTGGAATACAACCTAAACTTGCAGATGGTAGCACTGCCTGCCTTTTTGGCATATTCCCAGCCAGCCGTGGAGCAATTATTCTGGGGGACACGTTTCTACGGAGCGCGTATGTTGTCTATGACCTGACAAATCACGAAGTGTCACTAGCTCAGAGCAATTTCAACGCGAAGCCGTCAGGCTCCGACATTGTGGAAATAGGTCCTGGGAAGAACCAGCTTCCAGATGCAACGGTAGCTCCCAACCCTGTGTCGGCGAAGTCGGGATTGCCTATCGCAGGCAGCACGGCTTTATCTGCGCCACTCACGCAGCAGTATTTGGCCGTTACTATCTTTTCGATGCTGATACTAGGCGCCATGAGCGGTTTCCAGACAGCACTTGTGGTTTAGGCGTTGCTTTTTAGCATTCCGTCGGCGTTTCGCATTGGTTTAGCCAGATTAGGTATGGATTCTAGAATGAGGTTTTGAATACTGCGTAGATCTATTATCAGCATAGATGTTCGAACGTTCTTATATAACCAACCACCTCTCATTTGATACATTGCTCACGCGCGAACGCCGAGTCGGCACCGAAGCGACACTGAAAACAGTAGAGGGATTTGAGGAGCAAATCATTGGCGTGGCCTCAGGCTGAACTCGTCGTCGAACGGGTTTGTGAAGCTACTAGGCAGTCTGACTCAAGCGGATGCTGACATTGAAATGGAGACAGCATGGCCTGCCGATACGGACTCGGCGAATGATAACATCCTTACAACCTAGTGCATCAAATAGCTGCGCAGCGCGGGTTCCACCAAACTGAAAGCCAGAAAGCTGATCAGCGCCAGTCTCGGTTTGTCGCCAGCTCGGAGAACCATCCCAGTCCAAGCTGTCCATCGAGAAGACGCAAAGTATCGCCTCATTAGACATGCTGTCGTATGTGGAAGCCACGGCCAGCTGGCTTCTCAAGAACCAACGCGGCCGCGACGACAAGGCCTTTACCAATGGCCGTGCCTTTGCGGGCCTCGGCGCTACCGTCACGGTCACGTCTCGCAACTGCGGCGCCTCCGGCACGACCCTCGGCCCGGAGTACATGGCGGGAGCCGCCGACGGACCCCGCATCCCGGCGCTCGAGTGGGAGCCTGCGTCGGCGGACGTCGACGGTCGGGTGCGAGAATGGCTGGTGATTTCGGAGGACCCGGACGCGCCGCTGCCGACGCCTGTCTGCCACGGGTGCGTGTGTTGATGCTGGCCACGGGATGTATGATGCGCAACTGACTCTGGGTCGCGAGACAGGCTATATACGTGGGCATCCCAGCCAGCCAGCGACGTCTCGAGAACGGCGACCTCGCCCCCCGCCGAAGACGGGGGCAAGCCCACGCTGCTGAAAGGCGGCTTCTACTACGGCGTGAACCGCCGCAATGTAGTCTACGTCCCGCCGCGGCCGCTGCTGAACCACGGCACCCATCGCTGTAGGTGGAAGTCACAAGCAGCTGCCTTCTTTAACGCATTCGGACTGACAGGTGGCCTCCCCAAACAGACTTTTTCGACGCCGTCGCGTTGAGCGAGCCTCTGGATAGGGCACTCGTCGAGTCCGCGCCTACGCGCGAGCAGATTTCCGACGCGGTGCAAGGAAAGGTGCTCGCCTGGGGTCGCTGGGTGGGACAGTGTGAGAGGAAGTGGTGAGCCGAAGGGGATTGCCTCGCAGTTTCCGAGACGTATAGCTAGTAGTGACCTAGTTGCGGTATCCTTTGAAGTCAATACGAACTCAATATCGGGTATCCAAACGTCGTGGTTCCCTGAACTCAAGATCGAGCCGTGGGCACCGCCATTATATTTCATATGTAGCTTTTGGAGTTGGTCTGTGAACGCCGGTTTTATACAACTCAATCATTGAGTGAAGCGTTTCCCTTTGCGTAACACCGCCCAACATCCTATAATATATGCCGAATCATGAATATATAGTTTCCTCTCGCCATCATATAGCCACGTCCTTCTGTTACGGCCCATTCCACGGTGGCAAGTCGTCGTTGAAAAAGTTCCACGGCATGCTGATTCCGCCGGGCAACTCGCCCGTGTCCATCAGCGACTCGGTAATTTGCGCTGCAAACATTTCGTCCTGGTTGAGCCACGGAGAGCTGACTACGCGATCCTGGAAAGCGCGGAGATCGATCCTGTTCTCTGCCGGCGTATCCCCCAAGCCAAAGACGGTGCTCGCCCCTACACCACTGACGGCAGACGGGGATTCAATGCTGCTGCCGGTAGCGCCGCCGCCGACTAAAGTTGGAAGGGCTGGCGAGGTTGTATTGGAGGGCGACGAGCGATCAGGAAGCGAAAACACAGAATTGAAGCTATTTGGCCCCTGCTTCCACAGCCTGGGCCCAGGGGGGTTGCTCTGCGCCCCAAGATTTTGCGGTAATGGGTTGCCACTATCCGTGTTTTGCGGCAGCGGGCTGTCCGCCGTTCTCTTTCGCTTATTCGCGTGCGTGTCCGTGACATCAATCACTGTCGGCTGGTGCGCGGCTCTGGCAACGTTTCGGCTCACGGCGCCAATCATGCATTGGTAGCAATCGGCGCCGGTCAGTCTCTTGGCAACGGTTTCAGAACTTCTCGGCACAGCGTCAAGCTTCTCGCCTTTCGGATTCTCCAAGGGCAAGCGTCCTGGCAGGACGGGCATGATTTCAGATGCGCGTGACACCGAGTTGCGCACAAAGAGCGGGATACTAGCCACGTTCGCTCTCTTGCGATACTTTGCTAGGGCTGGGAATCTGATTTTAGAGGAGAGGCCGTTGGCGACAATGTCGTTGCATGCTTGCTGTAGGAGGGATCGAGTGATTTGGTGGCTGCGGCCGATCGCTTCCATAGAATGGACAATAATCTCGAGATTAGAGACATCAAGCGGGCTGATGTTGTTTGACGGGTCGACCTTCGCCATGTAAACATATACAGTTGTTGCGCAGTACATGGCTATTGCGCACATGGGGCTTTTCTGCGGCGAAGGTAAGCATGTGTCTGGGAATAGAGGCAGGAGGGCTTACAAAGATGCCTGTTCGGTGAGCCGTCAGTTTCACAATGTTGACGACTTCTTCCGCAGATGTCTTTAAGCGCCGTATGCTCTCATCGATGATTGCCTGAGAGTGGTGATGCCTTTCTGCAAGCTCCAGGGCTGCATGGTGGAGGCATATGATCGAGGCGTGAAGGTTAAGGTTGACATGCACAGCGCCGGGTTCTCGTGTGTGGGCTGGCAGCTGGAACCTTTCCGGGAGAAACATAAAGACGCTAGAAAGCTGGTTATCGAGCTCTCTATGGCGTTTCCAGAAGCCGCCATGCGCCAAGTCCTCCGGGTAGTCGTCCGGTTTTGGCCTGTGCACGTGTCGTAGTATCGACTTGAACAGCTGGCAAGTGACGACCGTGCCGGCAAATCCTGCATAAGAAGCACCCTCGAACACTTCGTGCAGATAGGCCGTCTTCTCTTCTTCCCCAGAAGAGAATGCGGCTTCGGAAGCAGGAAGCCGTGTCATGATCTAGCTCGATGATCAGCCGACGTTTTCAACACGTCTGGTCAGTGAGGGCTGGCCTACATCTTCTGCATTGATTAGATAGGGCCAGCCTGTCGATATTGAAGCATGGCAGTCAACAGCAAAAGCCCCCCAAAAAACTCGCCGCCTCTCCTCCAGCTCAATCCACGACCGCACGGGTCCGAGGGCAGGAGGCAGATCGTCGATACCACCGTCTAGACGATCAAGGCCCATCATCTGACATATGCGTACCGATCTTGCACAACTCATAGCCGCCCGCGTGAAGAGCATTTTCTTGGCTTCATATGTTGAGAGAATAACCCAAGTTTGCGCATGAGCAAGGGTGATGAAATGCTCGCCGTCGTCCTTTTTCTCAAATCAGCTGGCTAATTCTCGCAGCGTGCGGGCTATACTTGCTCTCATTTCGTCCGCCTGGATGTAGTGCCGTGCGCGACGATAGAATATGTCGGCGCAGACATCATACTTCGCGTGACCATGAGCTGCTAGTGCCCAGATGGCATTCTGAAGGCACATGGCTGGGCGACGTAAAGGGTCGCCGTAGAATGCCGTCAAGTACCTTCCTGAATGCACGACGGGTGCTATATGATACGCCGAAGAAAAAAATATCTTGTGGCTGAATGTACGTCAGGAGGATATTAGGAAGGACATATGCCGTTGTGCTTACAGATCTTCCATGATCTCAAATGGAGGCAGGGCTTCGGTCATACCCAGACCAATGAGTTGGGAGTCTTTCTGGTGGTTTCCATCTTGGTTGCTTGAGACTGTCTCTAAGAAAGGGCCCTCAGCAGTGGCGGGCGCTGGATGCGTCAAAGTATCCCCAGGAGCAAGACCGGAACTTTCGGATGGTTCAAGATCCTCAGCAGATCCCTGGCTAGGCTCTATCCCATTGATGTCTTTCAACATGCCCTCAACCTGAGCTGCATTATTATCAGCACCACAAGGTTCAAGAAGTAGAATTCGTCTTCACGAGAGAGATGTACCTAGGCGGGCCTCTAGTTCCTTCACATTCCTTCGCTTAAACGTTGGTTTCCGACGCGATTCTGGGTACAGACATTCGCCATTGGCTTTGACGCATCGCGCACAAGCTGGTTTGCTGCGATCGCATTTGAGCTTCTTGGCACGGCAGGATACACAAGAGAGGGGCTCCAGATCTGCGGAAGCATCGGCCGGGGCCACTTCAGAAGCCATACCTTCCGCCATATCGGGGCGGTACTCTCCTGAACGAGGCTTCTTTTCGGACGGAGACAAACCGGCCATGGGAGGCCTGGATCAAATGGTAGGGAGCTGTGGTCGGGTATCATGGAGCTCCATACTCAACCATCCACGTTTCTGGGCGCGTTACTGCTAGACAAGCTGCCTAGACGTCGAATTTGATGAGCATCTCCAAACTTCGAGTCATCATTCGTGAAGCGCTAAATGGCAAGTCCTGGTGACGTCGGCCGATTATTAAGCGTCGTTATAGTTCCTCAGCCTTACCAGTTAAGCCCACTTCCTTCATACAGTCAGTCAGCGGGAAGCCGAAAACTGGTATAGCGCTCAAAGCCTACGACAAGTCGTGATAAATCCATAGCTCATCAAGCATTGCTTGACATCTATCATAATGAAACTATGTATCTTCAGCAACTGCGACTTCCCAACTAAAAGTAATATAGCATTGTACGGATGGTTCCTGTTGGTGTCTAGCACTGATCTGATTATGTGGCTTGGTGTGGAGGGGCAGGCTGCAAGACAAAAGGCCTATCCTGATCGTTAGCAGAGAATGACTGGCCCACGGCAAATGGCAATTCTTATTCACAATGGACAAAGAAAAGGTTCTGTCGGATGTGGGAAATAGCGTCCAGAGAAGACGCCACTTACGCGTAGTGAAGCCTGTTTCTCTTGAGGCCAAAAGCCCGCCTTGTAGATGCGCCTGTTGAGCAACCCGGTCAACTACTAGGTTCTAAAATCGTCTTCAGCACAAGCGTAATGCGGCGGACAGAAAATTCTGCGCCTTGATTCGAACACCACAGCCACAGAAACGCCACAGAGTTTGCCGAGCGCTCATTACTACAGCACCATTACATTTCACTACTTGGATCTTGAACTCCCCACGCCGCAGTTTCCGCGTATGGGCAGGGATGAGGCAGCTAACTAAGAGTAGAATGCTCCCCGAGAGGCTTCCCGCCCCATGTCACTGCCGCAGGCAAGGAACGCCACCGCGAGTGTCACAGCAGAGACGGTGAAGGGGAGGGTATAGCGTCAATCAGTGACGTGAAATGTGGTACAATCTGCGAACCTCACGAAGGAGCGCCGAGGAGACAGGCTTTGATAGGTCTGCTGGTAGGCTCGCAGCCTCTCGCTCGTACAACCAATGCAGTATGCACAGAAGTTATATTGCATGCAGGAGGCCTGTGCAAATACAGACCCCTCGGCATTCATTCTCACAAGTGGAGCTCAATGTGAAACGTCGACACAAACCTTCACCTCTCAGACGAATACCAGATTCTAGCCGCTCACCCTTGCCCGGAGCGCCACGTCAGTACCAGATTCTCGGCAAAGACATCTTTTGAGCACTTCGTTGCATTGCCGTCGCTGACACAACTCGTGCTCAAACCTAATTTGTGGCCAATCTTCTGGTGGGATGCAAGCCATCGCATCATGGTGTCGCTTATGGGACTTGTTACCCAACCCGCCTCATGCTACGATGGAGCTACTAATTTCACGGCCTTGTTATCAGTTCTATTTTGATCTCGGCCTCCCTGACAGCTGGCGAATAAGGTCTCTCGGACCATAATGACTTCTTTCCCACCCGGTAGTTGAACCCCAAGCGTCGCCCGAGCCGTCGGTCCGAGCGCCGCGTCCTCCTGACATGAGCCGGCGATTAGACTACCCGTACCAACATACATACCACAGCATCGGAACTGGCTTAGTACTCCCGCTGTTGCGCACGTACAGGTGCAAATGAATGCATGAAATGAATGCTGAAACCTGGATGGACGGGCCAAAAGGCTGTGCATCGTCCCATTCTCCCCAGTTGATGAGAATTGTGTACGCGCCGCCTCCTAATCGGGGGTTCCCAACAAGTTGCTGGCCAATTTGATAACTTGCCATACATAATTCCATTTTCTAGAGTGCTGACGACGGCTGTAGGCGAATTGCGAACGGCATGAACAGACGTCCCCTCGCACGGCCGTTACGACGTGCAACCTGAAGAGCCAAGTCTGAACGCCGTTTATTTAGGGACTTTGCAATGCAAAGTCTAAGATTGAGTCGTTAAAAACCTTGAACGAATTCCATTTTTGGCTACGGCATGGAACCGAGACCGCCCGTGAGATGTGGTTAGCACACGCCCCGATCTCAACCTCGAATTTGGAAACGCAAATCCCGGAAACTTCCCAGGTCAGAGGTGAGCTCGTGGGGGGAGCCTTCTCCGCAATATGTCAAGAAGGGACTCCGTGCAACTTACCCCATATGTACCAGCTTTACCTTTGCGTCTTGGGGTCCAACCAAGGGCCCCGTCGTGGCTTCTTTCAGGGGGTAAGCGGGAGAGCAGTTGAGAGCTTGGACTTGAATCTGTCACCGGGATGTTTTTGTCCTGCGCCTTGTGGCCCTACGAACACACCCGGGTGTCTGGACAAATGCTCGGCAAGACATCGCCGGACCGCCACTCGGCGTCTCTCTCCCACCCCAAACAAGAGAACCCGAGCGTGCGCTGTGGCAGTATCTTAGAAGATACTCGCTGATACTCGGCGACTTCAGCCAGCTTTGACAGGCAGATCTGTGCCACAGCTACCGAAAGCAAGAGAGGAAACCCCCGGCCACCGTCCCTCAACTACGTACGGTGCTCCAGTGGCCCAACAGGACAGTCCCTGCCCGCCCTGAATGCTGACCGCTCGTTCATGCAGAGCACCTCCGGTACGTTCTCATGAAGGTATATTCACAGTTCTTTCATTGGCCGCGGAGCTTTCCCTCCAGTGCCGTGGCCGTTGCATAACGACACCGAGAATGGCAGGCGAAACCCTAGGTGGCACGCTTGATACAACGCCTCGCTACCTACTGAGACGAGCATGGCATAGAGTTAAGCGATGCGTACATTCGAATTCTGTATGATATTGTCGCTTCCCTAGCGTTCGTCATTGCGGTTGCGGCCCCACGTTACAACGGAAGGATTTGTCGGTAGAATACCAAAGTCCTGGTTGCGAATGGGCCGTAATACAACTTCAAGTGTAAAATCACCAGAGGTCTGCTAATAAAGGTTACCATGACGAGCAAGGCAAGCCCTGGCGAAGCGCATCCCCGGCCAGCATTTGGTGGAGATTCAAAGCCCCTGCTGTGTCTCTCTTGCCGCTTTGAGTCGCCCTCTTGTGTCTCCTGTCAGTGCCAGTTCTCTGGAGTAAAACCCCTTACGTTCCCCAACCGTCAGCCCGTCTCTCAGGCCCGTTGTGGGCGCGATGCCCGAGCTGGGGGGGCAAGGGAGTGTCTCTTCAACGTGATGTACCTGTCATGCGCCTAGAACCAGTAACAGTAACAGGCTTGGGCCAGGCATGTCGAAAAGAAGACGAATGCGAGGGGGCCGAGAGAGCTGGGATGGACCAACCCCCACAAGCGAACTGCGCGCCCAATGTTGAAACAAGGCATATCCATGCTCGTGCACCTTGACAAGTCGCCCACCCACGTACGCAAACGGCACCTCCCGTTACATTCCGAACTGCACCAGTAACAGCAAACGTCCCGAGGGCGAGAGAGAGTCGAGATCTTGGATTCCCCTCGGGGGACCCGAGAGCAGAGCACCGACGCTCTCGGCGCATGGTGCATTTGCAGCATGCTGACCAGGCCAGGTGGGAAGGAGCGCGGGATTGCCGTGACATGATTATTTTGACTTTAATACTCAAACGACCGCGGAAGCCTTGAGAATGCGAGCCAAGGGCGGGCCTGTGTCGAACAAGGTTGCCGTAACTTCTGGCATAATCCGGACGGTGCCGCCGGGGACAGGAGAAGGAAGCAGCAAAGTCCTGATTCAACCGGACATCTGATATAAAAAGAAATAGAAGCTAGACGCATAGGGCACTTACTATGGTATTCATTTAAGGTTTGCTTGTGTGCACGGCTCCTCGCAACTCGCGGTCTTTGCTTGAGCTAAGCGGTCCAGAATAGCGCCAGGCATGTTTCATTGTACACATGATACAGCGAGCGACATTTGGTATGTAGGGAAGATTGGAAGAGACGAAAGGAGGGAGAATATTCCGTCAACTGGTGTATTCGTCGCCAACCTGTCACTCTCTCTGCGCGTACGAGTCATCAGCCGTCAGTGGCTCTCGGCCCGACGGATGTAATCGAGCTTTGCGGGACGCTCAAGGGGACTACTGAACGTCATGCAGCCAATAAGCTGGATGACGAAGCTGTTTTCAACAAGTGCATGCCAAACTGACAGAGGAGCCCGCATTGCGATACTACCGCATAGCATATACCGGTTGAAACGGCCATGCACAGTCGTCGCAAGCACCTCTGGTCCAAGTCCCTCAAAGTTAACATGCTCTTGTCAGACCCTCTGCTACTATTATACACAGTTTTTCTGCCAACATGGATTTTTCTGCCAACATGGATTTTTCTGGAGAACGTGTTCGTGCGTTCGTTGTGGTTGGTCGCCCTACGACATGGGTAGAGGGAAGCATTGAGTACGCGTCCGGAACTACCCTCACAGGAGGGATGATGAAACATGGGCAGACGTCGAATGTGATTGTATTAGTATCTCCATTACTATGCATCCATTTTGTTTGCGGCTCGTGCCGCGTTCGTCCAAAATCAAAGGGTATATGTGCTATATCAGGAGCCAGTTTTAGCAGCCAAGCTTGTTCAAATACAATGTTTCCCGTTATCCCAATCATCCGTAGAGTCATTTAACCGACCGTTTCCAATCCACTCCATGCGAAATTCTGATACCGCATACACGAGTGAGTAATGCGCCAGAACAATATATACCCTGTCCTCACATAGAGTGAGTAAAATCAGCCCCAATAAAATAAACCGAAAATTTACCCGGCGTAGACGATTGCTCCCATGGATGGCACCGTGCTCCATGATTGTGCGAGAGGCTCCGGCTCCGGGTTCCATGTTTCAATTCATGCAAACGCTCTTCACGCATCCGCAAGAACTAGTCCCGCTTGAGGCCACTGACGCCACGCATGCGCGGGCTGGCATCATATGTGCTCTCGCGGTCAAGGCCGGCTGCATCCACGTCCGTGCTGCTAATCGAGGCAACGTCAACACCAGCGCGGCTGTGCATGGCATCAGTTTCGGCCCGCGCGTTGTTGATCATGGCAGGAAGTTGCCGTCGGCGGGCATTAATGAACCAGTTTGAGATTTGGTCTGCAGTCATATTAGTCTGGCGCAGTAGAAGTGTAGATAGAAACAAGCATACTCATTTGTAGGCCTGTCTGGCGCATTAAGTCCTGTTTCTCATCCTCGGTTGGGTAAGGATGCTGCAGATGAGCAACGAACCAGGAGCGAAGCTTGTCAGTAGTTTCCTTCGGTAGATTACCACGACGCTTGCGCTGCTTGGTATCTCCGCCCATGCCCATCATGCCCATATCATTGTAACGAGAGCCGTCGTGCAAGCTGTAGCGGGAGGGCGCAAAGGGAGAACGTTCTTCAACGCGTGTCGAGGCGGCAGGCATTGCATGGTATCTACTGCCGTGGTCGCCATGTCGCGGGCCGAACACTGGGCTCCTATTTGAATGGCCGATAGAGTGAGCTTCCAGTCTTTGGCGGGCAGCGTGGTCCTCGGCGTAATGTGCATCGCGGCCGCGTTCCAAGCCAGGCGGCGGGGGCAAGGTGTGGATAGAAGGGCGGTGCTCGCGGTGAGGAAACTCGGGAGAAGCAGACACTGACGGCCTGTAGTGAGCAGGCGCCTGACTTCTCCAGCTATCATCGGAAGTAGGCGGGCGCTGGGAGATTGGGGAGACGTGGCTGGAAGCAGGACGCTCTGGACTTGGGTAGAGGCGAGGAACTTGGTAGGAGCGGAGAGATTCGTTCTCTAATTCGTGAGAGATGCGTCTCCTCTTGCTGCTTGGCGAGTAGATGTAGTCTGAGGAGCTGCTAGGGCCCGAATTTGCCCATGCTGGAGGGTTGGGATACGAGTGTTGACGTCCTTGGCGCTCCGGGTTGGTGGCTAATTGGAGTTCTGGGATTGCCTGGGGAGTGATGTTAGTGCTGAATACGGTGGTGGCATCCACTGTCTGGCCATCTGCCTACCTGTCGAATAGAAGGAAGAGCGACAGATCTGGAATCAGCTCGCGGTAGTGAATAGTCGGAGGTGCGGGCATCCCAGCGGTCCCTTGGAAAGGCAGAGCTGAGAGGAGCTGGAACAGCAATCATTGCCATGTTGGCGGCTGCGCTGGGGTAGTGGTTTGGACGTGAAGTTTGATGCCGTGATGGGCTCTGGGCCATGACAAGGCAAATGCAGTTACTGCAGAGGAAAAATACCTGTCAAAGGAGGCTGGTAGGCAGAGGTGTGAGCAGGAGCGGCGAGGTCGCTGCGATGACTGCGTCGGATGCCTACCTTTGACGGGTACCGGCACCGGGCAGAAGAGGCATGTAATTAAATCGACGGTTTGAAGGCAGTGGAATCGTAGCCAGGTAGCTTGCAAGAGAGACACGGGTGCTATCCAAAGGCAACAGGCCAAAGGCGAAGTTGTTGGGAGCGGCCAGGTTGGAAGCAAACGCCAGGATATGCCGTCGAACAACAGAGAAAAGCGTGGTGACGAGCGTGGTGACCAACTGTGACCAGCAACAGGTTGAAGAAGCCCAAGGTAAGAGGGGAGGCGTATAGGCAGGGAGGTAGGAACAGTCAAGATAGTGGGCGTAAGGAGGAGCATTATCGAGATGGATGGCGATGATGGGCCCGCCCAGGTCTTTTGTATAATAGACGGGCCGGCAGCGAGGCAGGCGAGGTACCAGCGTACCCCAGCGGTGCTACAGCGATGGGAACATGGTGCTACAGCGGTATTACAGCGGGTGTCCAGGGGAGGAGGGCGCTGTAGGGCAGGGAGGGCAGGGAGGGCAGGGAGGGCAGGAAGGGCAGGGCAGTAAGAGCGCTGTAACGGGCATTTACAGCGGGTTCTGGCGGGGCCTGTTCGGAGGGCTTCCGGGGGTAATTGGGGGGGCCAGCGGGGTCC
>LUFD01000044.1:0-38352 GCA_003025255.1 Cordyceps pruinosa
CTCCCGCCCCTCCGCGTCCTCCGGTCTCTCCCCGTCCCCCTCCACCACCACCTCCGCCATCGCCCATATCCACGCCTCCTTCTCCGGGGCTGCCTCCATCCACTTCTCCTCCGCCGTCCCCGTCCTCCCCCACTCCTTCCCCTCCACTGCTGCCACCATCCTCATGCTTCTTCCTATGCGTCCTCGTCGCCATCCTCCTCTGCTTCCTCCTGTCCCTCGCCGTTCTCCTTCCGACAAGTCCTTTAGCGGCTGTCCTGTATGGCGCCGCTGGTGCAATCCTCGCCACCGCCAAGCTTCCAGGAGCCGGTTGGCGGCTAGAAAGGAAGCCGGTACAGGCCGCTTCCACGCGCGAGACGGGGTCGGTAACCAGGGCGGAGCGACGGCCAGGAGCATCGGTTGGCGGGCGAAAGGCAAGGATGCGCCGGCGGAGGAGGAGGACCGGAGCGGCTCCGGACCGCGGTAATCCCAGCACCAACAACCTGCCCGCTACTTCGGATGGCAGTGATGTTGGTAGCAGCCTCCTTGCCAATGAACCCGGACCAGCTGCCCAGAACCCCCAGTTGTCAAGCACTGCATTGGACCAGGGTGGCTCACTACGGCAAAACGAATCCGGAGGTGCTGGAACTCGCCGCCTCTCCAGCAACCCGAGTGAATTACCAGGTCACCCCGAAGCGACCACGAATGGGATTGTTCACAAGCGGCCGCACCGACTCAGCTACGAAAGCCTAGTCAGGTTCTTCGAGGGAGGCTGGTCCATCTGTTAGTTCAGGAAGGTCTAATCGGTAAGTCAGACAGGTAGGTCCCATAGGTAGATGGCATAGGTAGGTCCAATAGTAACAATTTCTTAGTATAATGGTTCCATTATCCACAGTATACCAAAGGCACATGCCATGTTGTGATCGAAGTGTATTCATACTATCCAGTGCTACAAAGTAAAACAATCAGAAATTCAGTCCCGTTTCCCAATTCACGCCAGCTCCAGCATCGATTTTTATAGGTACTTTTGCCACTTTATTTGGTGATGCGGCAGACAAGGTCGGAGCCGTCAACAGAGTCGCCCTGCTTGACCTGCAGACCCGAGACCTTGCCACTGTGGGGAGCAGAAATGACCATCTCCATCTTCATGGCCGACAATACGGCAAGAGGGTCGCCCTTCTTAACGTCCGAGCCCTCGTGCACTCTCATCTCAACCAAAACACCAGACATGGGAGCGCCAACTTGGCTCGAGTCAGTAGGATCAGCCTTGGGGCGGCTAATGTTCTCAACGGCGGCCTTCTTGTCAACGACGGTAACCTGGCGGACTTCGCCATTCATCTCAAAGAACACCTCACGTTGACCAGTGTTCTCGCTCAGGGGGCCGACAGCAAGGAGCTTCAGAATAAGGACTTTGCCCTTCTCCAGCTCAACGTTGAACTCCTCACCAATCTCAGGCTTGGAAAGGAAGAAGCGGGTAGGGAGGACAGAGAGGTCACCATACAGGTCAACAAACTTGCGGTAGTCCTCAAAGACCTTGGGGTACATGACATAGGAGGCGATGTCACAGTCAGTGACAGGGGCGCCGAACTTCTTGCCCAAGTCCTTCTTCACCTTAGCAAAGTCGACGGGTTCGAGGTAGAGGCCGGGACGCTTGTCGAGCTTGCGGCGTCCGCGCAGGGCATTGGTCCGGAGAGGCTCGGGGAATCCGCCGTATGGCTGGCCCATCAGACCCTCAAGGAATTCCAACATAGAGCCGGGGAAGTCAAGTTCGCCAGCACGAGCCTTGACAGCCTCGGCATCCAGTCCGTTGGAGACCATGAACTGGGCAAGATCACCGACAACTTTGGAGGTAGGGGTGACCTTGACAATGTCGCCAAGGAGGTCGTTGGCCTGCTCGTAGGCCTTCTTGGTCTCAAGCCACTGGGAACCGAGGCCAAGCTGTGAGGCCTGGAACATCATGTTGGTGAGCTGACCACCGGGGATCTCGTGCTCGTAAACCTCGGGGTCGGGACCAGTAAGGTGAGCCTCAAAAGGAGAGTAGAGCAAGCGGAGCTGCGACCAATATGTGTCCAGAGCGCGGACCTGGTGAGCGTCTAGACCAGGCTCAAGACCAGTGCCTTCAAGAGAGGCCATGATGGCGTTGATGCTAGGCTGGGAAGTCATGCCAGACAGGCTGTCAGTGGCAGCGTCGACGGCGTCGGCGCCGGCCTTGGCGCAAGCAACCATGGAGGCAACACCAGTACCAGCAGAGTCGTGGGTGTGCACATGGATGGGCAGGTCGGGGTACTTCTCACGAATGGAGCCGATGAGAAGCGTAGCAGCGTGGGGCTTGAGAACACCGGCCATGTCCTTGATGCCAAGGATGTGAATGTCGAGCTTGACGAGCTTCTCGACAAGGTCGAGGTAGTACTCCAGGTTGTACTTCTTCTTGGGGTTAAGCATGTCACCGCTGAAGCAGACAGTGCCCTCGACAACACCACCGGCCTTGTGGACGGCCTTGATACCAACCTCGAGCTGGTCAATATCGTTCAGAGCGTCGAAGACACGGAAAATATCAACACCGTTCTTCTTGGCTTGCTCAACAAACTGGTCAATGGCGTTGTCAGGGAGGGAAGAGTAGGCAACGCCGTTGGCGCCACGGAGGAGCATCTGGAAGGGGATGTTGGGGACAAGCTTGCGCATCTTCCGGAGACGGTCCCAGGGGTCCTCGTAGAGGAAACGCATGGCAACATCAAAGGTGGCACCACCCCAGCATTCCAAGCTGAACAGGTTGGACAAGGCATGGCTCGTTTCCTTGGCAATGTTGAGGAGATCAACAGTACGGACACGAGTGGCCAGAAGAGACTGGTGAGCATCGCGCCAAGTGGTATCCATGAGAAGACATCCCTTGTTCTGGCGGACGGCCTTTGCAAAGGCCTTGGGGCCCTGCTCGACGAGGATGTTTCTCCAGCCCGTGTGGCAAGGCTGGCTGACGTCGACCTTGGTACCATCGGGTCGAATGATTTCGGGGACGATGATTTCGCCCTTGAACTTGGGCTCTCCAATTTGGCCCTTGATGGAGCTACCGTTGACGGCAACGTCACCGAGGTAAGCGAGCAGCTTCTGGCCTCTGTTCTGGCTGCTGAGGAGATCAAAAAGCTCGGGGGTGTCGTCGATGAAGGTGGTCCAGCAGTTGCTCTCGATGAAAGTGGGGTGGGTGAGCAGACGGGCGAGGAAGGGAATGTTGGTCTTGACACCGCGGACACGGAACTCAATGAGAGCACGCAGAACCTTTCTGCGGGCGATCTCGTAGGTGGATCCGTGGCAAGTGCACTTGACCAGCATGGAATCGTAGAAAGGCGTGATGACGGAGCCAGCAAAGCCGTTGCCACCATCAAGGCGAACGCCAGCACCACCGGCGGTTCTGTAGACTTCGATCTTTCCAGTGTCGGGCTGGAACTGCTTGGCAGGGTCTTCGGTGGTAATGCGGCACTGAATAGCGAAACCGCGAGTAGAGATGCGGTCCTGGGTCAGGCCAAGTTGGGTAAGGGTGGCGCCGGCAGCGATCTGGATCTGGGCAGCGACGATATCGATGCCGGTAATTTCTTCCGTGATGGTGTGCTCAACCTGGATTCTGGGGTTGATCTCAATGAAGTAGTAGCGGTTCTGCTGGTCGACAAGGAACTCGGCGGTACCGGCGTTGCGGTAGTTGACAGATTTGGCGAGCTTGACGGCGTCGGCGAGAATGGCGTCTCTGGTCTCGACGGGGAGGTCCTTGGCGGGGGCAATTTCGACGACCTTTTGGTGGCGACGCTGGACGGAGCAATCACGCTCGTACAGGTGAACAATGTTGCCGTGGTTATCACCAAGAAGCTGTACCTCGATGTGCTTGGGCTTGTCAAGGAAGCGCTCGACAAAGACGGTACCATTACCGAAGGCAGATTTGGCCTCGGAGGTGGCGCGCTCGAAGCTCTCCTTGAGGGACTCTTCATCGCGCACTACACGCATACCACGGCCACCACCACCGTAAGCAGCCTTGATAATGATGGGGAATCCATACTCGTCGGTGAAGGACTTGACTTCCTCAAAGGTGGCCACGGCGCCCTGGGTGCCAGGTACGACGGGGACTTGGGCGGCAATGGCGAGCTTTCTGGCCGAGACCTTGTCGCCGAGAGCGTCAATGACATCGGGAGAGGGACCGACGAACTAGAGAAGGCGGGTGAGTCATGTGGAGGCTTTTCTCTGCCGGGCGCATAGTTCAACTTACAATGAGGCCGGCCTTTTCCACATTGCGAGCAAACTCGGCGTTCTCGGAGAGGAAGCCGTAGCCTAGTGGAGTTAGCTCGGGGAGTGCTGCAGAGTTGGCGTCATTGGGGTAGAATCGCACCAGGATGAATCAGTTGAGCACCGTGCTCGACAGCAATTTTGATGATTTCGTCGCCGGCGAGATAGGCGCCGACGGGGGTATATTGACCGCGCTTTCCGATAACGTAGGCTTCGTCGGCCTCTGTTGGGGGATGGTCAGCGCGGGAGCAAGAGGGTGAGGCGGGGTATTTTGCATACTTTGCCGGTGCATGCTTAGACGATCCTCATAGCTTTAAAGGGTTAGCAAGTCGTTTGAGGAAGAACTCTCGAGCCTGTAGCAAGGAGCTGTTATACCTGAAGACGGCAATGGTGTGTAGTGAGAGTTCGTGAGCCTGCGCTTGTGTCAGATTGGGCGGTGCGCCAGCGGAGTGGGCGGTTGGTTGGTTACTTACAGTTCTGAAAATCTATGGAGCAGAGACAGCTTGGTTAGCGACGGCGACTCGCAGGGGTACCACCCAATTGAGTGTTTCCATACTCGGATAGCTATGGGAATCTTGTTAGAGGCTTGCGGAACGGCAGAGAGGAGCAGGAAGCGACTCACGGATTTCACCACGGTTGGCGACTGCAAGGGTTCAAGCCTCGGTTAGCACAGGACTTCTCGGGCTTGTTGGCAAGCCATTCGGCGATGGGCGCTAGCCGATAAGCGCGGGGCAAAACTGACCGAGAATCTTCTTGAGCTGCATAATGCTCGAGTTGGCGCGGATGTGCTGGACGGTCTGCTGCTGCTGGGGCTCGTCGTCGGCATCGTCAAAGACATCGTTGAAGGTGAGAGCCTGCTGCGGCAGAGACTCCGTCGGGAGGGGCGCCATGGTGGGAGGGGAGTTTGCAGCAAGAGGTAGGAGGGAGGAGCAAGGAAGACGCGCGCAAATGGAAGGGAATAATGATGCGGGAGAAGAGGAAGCAAGAAAAAAAAAGGGACGGGTAGAGGAGGAGAGAGTGGGAAGATGGAGGGGAGCTGGCGGGCTACTTAAAAAGGTTCACAAGCAAAGACGCAGGACGAGGGCGAGACAGCCGGAGACGGACGGCGGGGTACAAACAGCGACGGACTGGGGGGGGGGAGCTCGCAGCTGGCAGCTCGCAGCTGGCAGCCGGGAAGGAGGAAAGAGCGCCGAGTTTGGTAGCGCGTTAGGTACCTTTCCGCCGGTCGGTAGTAGAAATGAGACCTATCTCACTCGCTCTTGCTGCACGGCCTAGCGGGGGAGGGGGTGCCAGGTATGACCAGAGTGATACCAGCCCACAAACAGTACGTGTCTGGTGGTCTGGACGGTTGCCTCCTGTCCAGTCGCGATTGAGGTTTTGAAAGGGGGGGGGATGAAGAAAGAAATAACAATAAAGCACAATCATCCATCTTTTTTGCCAATTTTTTTTGTGTGGTTTCCCTTAGCAGCAGCACTGCTGAAGCAGCAGGCCGATGGCAGACTTGCCAGCCGGGGTGTCGTTAGCAGCCAGTGCAGCTGCCCACCCAGGTGCCTCCTCCTACTCGGTACAAGGTACCTCCAAGGCTCTCACTCGGCTTCAACGCCGAGGTGCGCCATCTTGCCTCATCCCCGGCCCATGAGCTACTTTTTCCCAGGGCTTCAGCCGCCCATCTGCCCCTTCCGACTCGTTGCTCTCTCTGGCGCGACGCCAAAATGCCACAGAAACGCCCACATGGGGATTTGACAAGCTAGGTACGGCCCTGGCACTAGGATGAACTTGTGGTTGCTGGGCCGCCTGCCGTCTAGTTGCTTCGGCCTCCAAGTGCCGTGCCCCCCGGCCTAACGGAGGTGCGCGCCGAGCATACAAAGACAGGTGAGTCAGTCCTCCCCGGAATCCTAGGAGGGCATCTCGTCCAAATTACGCTCACTCCCCCATGTACCAGCAGCAAGTTCAGGTCCCAATCGAAAAGATATGCCTCGCCCATGTCGGCACCCTCCGTGGCCGAAACCACTCTCTGTCCGGTCGGTCAGTCTGTCTCCGGTCCCTCGCTGTCTCAGACGCCAACAGCCTAGTGTTTAAGCTTCTCTACATACATGTGCGCCATGCTTCACGTAACCCATCACTGTGTATCCTATCCCCAGACCTGCCAGATGCCTCAGTCTTCTGTCCGACAGCCGCCTCTCCATCTAGGCTCTCCGGCTCTTTGCGCCGACTCCGTACCTACCTACCTAGCTACCTACCTGCCCCAGACAGTTCTCAAAATGGTCACGGAGTCCAGATTACCGTCTCGTGTCAGCACTTTTTTCTGAGACGCTGCATCAGACATAATAGAGATCTACCAGCCCGTCACAGCACCACGCGTCACCTTCAAGCTTGGCGACAGGCATACACCGCCCACCTGCCGTCTCACAGCATCGTCATCCCGTCTGATGATGCACCTTTTTGTGCTTGCTCTTCCCGTTGCGCCCGGTCTCCCCAGCACACACAGGCGTAAGACGCTGACCGCTGCCCACTAATAATGCTCCCTGTAGCTTCTTGTCGAGCCCGCTAAGCTCGCCCTGTTTCAGTCGCAGTCGGCCATGGACATTCGGCGGCTCGTCTAACCAGGCACAAGCCATTGGCCAATCACATTCATCGGATAACGGCGCGTTACGCACTGTCGACGTGTATAGTCAGTATCCATCCATAATCATGTACATCAAACAACCTCACATTCGGGGCAATAAGTCTATCTTTGTTTTGCTTCTAAAATCGGGGAGCTTGCACGCTATTCGCCATCGTACCCATCATCCAGACAGTTGCCAAACTTGGAGCTTTCCTGGCCTCCTGGCTTCACCCTGGCGCCAAGAGACAAGAGACCACCAAACACAGCGCCGCCAACCCGCCGAGACAACAGGGTTCCCATCCATATCTCGTTATCCCCTGAAGATGCCGCTTAGCCCATCTGCGATTCAGACGTCTATCAATCTCAGATTGTTGAGATATGAGTAAGAAAGGTGACCCAGCAGCGTCAGCCAGCAACCCGCCAAGACTATGTATGACCGAGTGGTATTACCCCCAGCTCGCGTCCCCCTCGCGCCGCATTGTCTAAGACCTGCGGGCTTCGAATTCGAAAAGTAGCTTTTAGTAACTATAGCCGCCAACTCTCCAATGCCTGATGCTCGCTACCGAGACAATTCGCATCGGCGTTACTGGTAAGCTACAGCGCCCGCAACGAACCTTAGCCGTACTGGGATAGTCGGTTCAGAGGGGTTGGGGAGGGAGGGGTGTATGGAGCAAAAGCAAGCCAACAGCGGCTTTTCCTCTGTATTTGCTGTCTCTATTACCTTGCATCATGACGAGAAAACATGTGTCACTGGCTAGAACTTGAAGAGCCCGGCTGGGCGAAGCACGGGGAAAGCGGCGTGCTGCTGCGCCAGGTGACCGTGTGATGGGCATGGCCATATGCCAGATTCGGAACAAATCGACACCTGGACGAGCACATGGTTCCTGACTATTTTCGCCATGGCCCTCAGCTTGCCGTATAGCATTGAGCCGCCGTTCGCCGCCAGTCTCCGCGCGCCCCGCGTCGCTGCCTTTGCCCGCGGCGCAGGAAGAAGCCCTCAGCAGCGAAGCGTTTTCGCCCGGGACCGTCCAAAGCTCTAAAGGGGGGTTCGCTATTTCCCTCGGTTGCTTGTACGTAAATCGTTACCCCGTGTTTTCGTCACGGCTATACCAACCTCACCCGGCCGCATCTGGTTTTCGTCTCTGCCTACCACCCCAATAGATGCTGGGGGGGAAGCTCCCCGATCCAGAGACCCACGCCTTTCTCATCTTGCTCGTTTCCTCCTCGGTCCTGGGCAGACCGCGCTGGTACTGGGATGCTTGGCACAGGCATCGGCATCGAGCTCCCATAACCGAAACACGCCGAGTGGCAGGTGCATCTACAACAACCGTGCCAATCCTACCTTGTAAAAATCGACCGTCTGCAGGACTGAGCCTACATGATCCTTAGTACAAGAGACACATCCAGCGATGCAGCACATCATTGCCCTGCTCGACCAAACACACCCATTGCGCTATTTACCGCGTCACGCCGGCACAGACTGACTGGTGCGCAACCATACAGCCTCAGCATCTTGCGATATTACTCTTGTCCGTCAGTCAAAAGCCACCCATGTTCTCAGCGGGAGCCACACCATCCGGAGCCCGTCTCGAGAGATCCAGCCTAGCCAGTTGACCAGCGGAGCCACCGGAGCCCTTGATAAAGTATTTTGCTAGTTTACAATCCTACCTTGCTGAGCCTCGAAACATCATGCACATGCCACCAGAGCAAAAGAAGAACAAGAATACCTTGACATTCTGACCCGTTCACCCCACAACGGGCCAGCCTCCTGGTCCCGACAGCCCAGTCTATTGCCCATCTCCCTTGTCTGAATCGCTTGCACCGGTCGCCTCGTGACGTCGCTGGTGGCTTGCAGGAGGAGATTGTATCCATTATTCCCGCCATGGTTTGAAAACACAGAGAGAGGGAAAAAATCTCTAATCCTGCAGGTGATCGGGGTTCGTATTGCGCAATTGCCATTGGCGCGGTACGTAATGTGCATTCTGAGCCTAATACCTCATCTCTGAACTCTGACTCCCGCTGCGGCGCCGCCCACTTCTAGATGACAAGGAAAAAGTCTTCTTACTAAAGTGTCATCTCCATTGATAAGACTGGCCGCTTCATTTACTTCTCCCTCTTGGCTGGTTACATGCCAAAATAAATTAGGGTCGCGGAGATAGGCACCGTTGCATAGATAAGACAGATAGCGGTTTATTTAAATCTCTCGTTCTGGAGATAATACCGGTGAGAGGCTAGAAAAGGTGGCCTCTACGCAGCGTCAGCGCCGACCTCGGCTTGGTTTGCTCAGAAACTTGTAGTCTCTACAAGGCATCTCCGCTAGTAGACCCTTCACGAAGCAGTCCAAATTTCATGCTTCGGAAAAGGATGAGCCAAGAAAAAATTCTTCCTTTCACTCGATTGTAAAACTGTTCCAGAACAACGGCTAGACATCACATGGCCAGGCCACCAATCCACAACTTGCCTCCTGCCATGCGTAAACAAACCCCCCATAAATTATAAATCTGATCCATTTATAGCATTGTCCAAGCACCGGTTTCTGTGACATAATCGGCCGGTTTCCAGAGGATACCCACGGGCGGCTTCCGAGTATGTGCAGTCATCCAATAAAACAGATCGATCTCGTTCTTTGGCGTTATTCTAGCCAGATATGTCGGGTATTGACTCGCGCACTTCCCTGTCATGTCAAAGCACTGGCAGATCGTTGCTACCTCGTTAAGTCAACTAAGCATGATGCAACAGTGCGAACTTGTCCCATGAGTCAGTCTCTTACAAAAGGACTTTACAATCGCTGGTTGATATAGAGTTACTTGAATAGAATTAGCATTGAACGGCGTCTACTTGCCGTAGTGATGATCTATTGATTGACCGGTCCCTGCAGGTGGCGGCACTTGGGCGTATGGTGAGAGGCTGAATACACCGTAGCTATCAAGGTGAAATATCCGGGTTACAGCCGCTTTATTCTTTCAAGATTCATTGAAAAGGTCAACCGACTGCATAACTTCGTAACGCTTGTCTTGTTGAAACGATTGATCTTTGCAGCCCTATAGCTTCACACAACACCATGCCTAAATAGAATGCCGGTGTATAAATTAGGTCGCGGTTTCTCCAACATTGAGCGAAGTCTTGTACAAAGGCTGCTGCTCTATCTGAGTCTTATCTCCGTGGTTCTCTCCACTTATCATCTGTGCTGTCACTTTGGCAAACCAGGACAAGTCGGTGCTCCCTCCCAAAGCCATGGCGAGGAAGGCCATGGCCCCGAAATCGAGGTGAAGTGACTACCTTCATTGCGATACAATAATTCGTATCGGGCTAATAGAGGGGTTACAGTTTACTCTCTGTATGACAGGGAATATCCTGTGGTATGTCAGGCTCACTCCCCCCACGTACACCACTTACATACTGTCCGTGATGATTTGCGATCTCCACCAAAGCATGCCTCCGAGGCTTAGATATGCGACTTCTACAGAGGCAACCCATCGCAAGATATATCAATTATGAAATTATCCATGAAATTTTCACCATCTTACCGCAAGAGATTGACAGGTAGGTGCAGCGCAGCCATGTGCTTCCACCGCACATCTCTAAGATGGCAGCATTGTAGGTATTCAAGATGTCATCATGAAAGAAGAGCTATTTTTCCACGCCCAAAAGGCGGTATGAGTTTTTTCTGCCTGTGGGCAGGCCGTTATGCAGACCGCTTTCGATGTGGCCTGATACAGGATTGTACAAATGTGGCCCTTTCCAGCGCCATCCAAGCCATTATATGCAACACCTCTGAAGCCGTAATACTCAAGGAGTAATCAACGATATATCACGCCACAGGCCCCTCAATGCTTATCGCTCTTAAGAATCGTCGCCTTAGAAAACGCCCTACACCGCTTCGCCCGTTTGGAAGTGCTTTATTTGCTGACAACGGCCTTGGCCTTGTCCTCCACCTTCGAGGCCTGGGCCTTGGCAGCCTCGAGAGCCTCCTTTCCGCCCCAGTTGTGGTATGACAGGAATCGGTAGCCCTGTGTCAGCTGCGCGCATTCGTTGACGAAGTGGCAGGCGAAGAGGAGGTAGTTCTTGGGCGTGACGGCGAGGGAGTAGCGCATGAAGGTCGCGGAGTAGATGACGAGGGCGCCAGTCATGCCGCCAGAAATCCTAGACGCAAAAGAAAAAAGACGTGTTAGTCTGTGTTTGATCCAATGGGTTCTGAGCGGCGGCGAGCGCCAATGCGCGGCCGTGCAGCCACTTACAGGTCGGGGCTCTTCTGTGTGTCCATGACGGCTGCGACGGGAATACCAAAGTTGGAGACGGGTCCCCAGAAATCTAGGGTGCACATTGCATTAGCAAACTTCCCTTTTGTCGAGTAGCGATGCGCTACAAAATTCGCGGCTCCCATCAAGCTAACCAACACGCGCCGGTGGTTATCTCTGCCAATCCTCATGCCGGCTTTCTCCTCGATAAAAAGAGTATGCAGCTAGACATATGTGCCGGATTGCATTCCGAAGCCTCCGATGGATGAGGCAGCCTAACGCGTGATGATTGCAAACGCTCGTCGCCTCGCAAGGGGAGCTGCCAAGTCCGGCATGAGAGCTCAAAAGAAATTGCGACTTACGGGTAGAGCAAATGTAGCTCACCGTCGGGTTGGAGCGGATTTTGGCATTGAGAGCTTTGATAACCGCAGCCATGTTGGGCGACGTAGGTTCAGGACGGTCAACGGGGGAGGTGTTTTCGGTTGTCGTTGGCAAAGCCCTGGATCATCCGGAAGGCCTTTTCCGCCGATATCGAAGCTCCTTGAAAGTTGGCGCGGAAGAGTCACGTGATCATCTCGTCTGTGAAACAGAAAACTGTTGAGAGAAACAGGGGTAGATCTCACACGATACATAGCGGTAACAGGTATCAACTTCATCACCGTGCATCTTGAAGTTTATTCAAATGTGAAAGAGGTCGCAACGCATTCGTTGCCATGTCATGGCGTGGATGCCATGTTCGCAGAGACCGAGTTGAGGACCCGTACGGCCGGGCACCGCAGGAGGCTGTGCTGGAAGGTCTCCGCTTTCACTATGCACAGGCGGCAACGGGTCGTGCCATGTTAGAACGAAGATTGAATTTGAAGGTTTGCGTCGAACGGGGTCCCTACTATGCGGCCGGGACGATGACGGATGCCGCTGGGAATCCGTTGTCCCGGACAGGGTGAATGCCGCCCGTGCCACTATCTCTGGTGGGGACTGAGACAAAACAACTTCATTCGTCCTAAGCCCGTTCTATGTGTTTTCGAGCGAGGGCGCCCGATTCGAATCGTCCCGGCACGTGGTTTTCCCTGATTCGTTTCAGCATATCGCCGTGCGGCCGAATGCCGAAGAGCAAGTGTTGGCCGATGTGTATATGGAACCAGCTCGGGAGACCCTGTTTTGGTCGACAACTCGACAAGGACAAGGATGCAAAGAAGGCAATCGTTCGGAGTATTTCCAGATGGCGCAATGCCTTACTGTTATTCGCATCCCGCCAAATCCCTTATTAGGCGGCCCCATCGAAGACGGCAGAGGAACGCAACTCATGAAAGACATGGGGAGATTGCGTGCGATCTCCCTCGCAACATTTGCATAGACCCAGGCGCCCGCACTAACCTCGTGGCTGAAGCGTGGTCGCTGCTCTGCTGTTACCCGGCCCCCGCCCTTCATACCGGGACGAAGCAAACAATACAACCTTGAGGGAGGGGATTCTTGTAGACCGCTTTACTCAGCCGTATTGCAAGTTGTCAAGTGAGGCCTGCGACAAAAGCAAGTTTCGGGTGTAGCGTAGCCTGGGCACGTACCTCCCCGCGAGACACCACCACCTACAAGAACGGCCCATGACCCAAGACTCTGGGTCTATAAGAGAGAGGAGAAAGATGTCTTGCTTCTTGTTCCGTATAAGTAATTTCATCCCTTAGCATACGCGGGCAGTTGTGGCCATGGTCCGTTTCATTTACACCGGCATCGCGTTGGTCTGGTATCAAGCGTCCCTGTCCTCCGCCGTCGCCTTAACACAGAACAGCCGTCCTACTGCTACTATCGACTCTGGAGTTCTCATTGGTACTTCGTCATCCGCGCCTACTGTTGCCGTCAAGGTCAACAAGTTTCTCGGTATCCCGTTTGCAAAACCGCCGGCGAGATGGAAGCTGCCGGAGAACCCGGAGGCCTGGCAAGGCACCCGTGATGCGAGCCGCTTTGGTAATGCTTGCCACCAACAGCTGAATATGGGCTCCAAAAACGCAAAACTCCTCGAGCAGTATTTCAACACGCCTCCGGCCACGGTTCCGGACAGCGAGGACTGCCTGTACCTGAATGTGTTTGCGCCCGCCTCCGCTCAGGCTGGGTCCAACAAAGCGGTCATGTTTTGGATCCATGGCGGTACTGATTCGTCTGGCACTGCTGCGCTTCCCGAATATGATGGCACGAACCTAGCTGGGAATCAGGATGTCATAGTCGTCACGACCAACTACCGTCTAAATCTGTTTGGTTTTCCTTCGTCTCCCGACATTCCGGCAGAGGAGCGAAATCTCGGGTACGTTCACTCCCCCTTCTTAACCGCTTCCATTGTCGCGCATTCGTGCCACTTTTCTTTTCTTTGACGCTCCCCTCACGTCGGCATGTACTAATCAGCCACAAAGCCTCCACGATCAGCGTTTGGCGCTGGACTGGGTCCGGCGGAACATTGGGGCTTTCGGTGGTGATGCAAACCGGGTCACCATCTTTGGGCAGAGCTCGGGCGCCAGAAGCGTGGACAACCTGGTGACGGCGCCCCCGGACCCTGTGCCTTTTGCGGGCGCCATCATGCAATCTTCCGAGCCCGAGCTCAGCATGATCGACCCGACGAAGCAGAAGGCGACGTGGGACTTGCTCGTCCTAACTGCCGGCTGCAACTCTACAGCCGACGCCCTCGAGTGCATGCGACAGCTACCAGCGAAGAAGCTGCTGGACATTGCGGAGACAAAGGGCCTCAGCTTCACCGCTGCTCCCGATGGTGGCGTGACGTTTGCCGACTCCATGCCGTCCAGGCGCTCCTCGTCCCTGCTCAATCGTGGGGCCATCGCTCGTGTGCCGCTGCTCATCGGCTCTAATGCCGACGAAGCGTCGCCTTTCCTCACGGGTGGCGTTACGCTAGACGAGCTGATGGCTGTCTTTCTGGGAAACGCCACCGGCAAGCGGTTTCTCGAGGTTTACCGCCCAAAGTATACCGGCTATCCCAGCCCGGAGAAGCGCGACGAGGCACTGGTCACCGATTTCACCTATACCTGTCCTACCGCCCGCACGGCCGGCGATTCTACCAAAGTCAAGATTCCCACGTGGCGCTACTTCTATAATGCCAGCTTCGCCAATACGCAGCTCTTCCCTGGCAGTGGCGCCTACCACTCGGCAGAGATACGGCCGATCTTTGGGTTTTATCCCGAGAAGACTGCCACGCCCTTTGAGCTTGAGAGCTCTCGGGCGATCCAAAAGGCATGGGCATATTTCGCCAAGAATCCTGCTGGAGGACCCGGATGGGACCAAGCGCCGTCGGTACAGCTACTCGGTGGCGGTGCCACCCCTGGAGAGGGTGACGAAAACCGTGTTGCTTTGAAGGCTGTCGAAGCGTCGGTAGTGGATGCGAAATGCGACTTGTACAAATCTATTTATGACACGGTACAATTCTCTGGATCGCTTGGGGCGACTCTCAGTTCGATTATCTATTCGCTTCTTGCGTTACTTTTGACTTGAATCGAGCAACCCATCTACGCATTAACATTACATACACTACAACGCGATAAAAATAAGTATATAATATACTTTATTAATTTTAACAAAGAAGTTAATTTTTTTTAATTATAACTTTTAAAATTTTTTAACCCTAGTTTATCACACCGCGTTACCGTATAGCACCTACTGCCAAAGTAGGTGCGGGCACGTGTGCTGTAAACCGTCCTAAGAGTCCGGCCTCAACAACTAAATCTCGAAACAAGCCACCCTTCTCTATTAGCGCCTGTGGTGTGTTAAATTCCAGTGCTCGGCCCTGCTCTAGCACGACGATGTAATCGGAATCCACAATCGTGTTAATTCTATGCGCAACCGTTAAGATCGTCTTGTTCTGAAAAAATTTCCCACGCAGCGTTTCCTGCACAATAGCATCAGTACGATGGTCGACGGCCGAAGTGGCTTCATCCAGCACCAGCACACGTGTAGAAGAAAGTAAAGCGCGCGCCAGACTGATGAGCTGACGTTGGCCCTGACTGAGATTTAAGCCGCGTTCGTGCAGCGTGGCGTGGATCCCGCCTTCCATGCTTTCGACATGGGCTTTCAGCTGTGCTTGCGCAAGAGCAGACCACAGCTCTTCATCTGTATGCACAGAGGCTGGATCGAGGTTATATCGCACAGTACCTGCGAAGATGGCCGGGTCTTGAGGGATGATGCTCAGTCTGGGACGAAGGTCGTTCAGACCAATACAGGTGGTGTCGACGTTGTCAATGGCGATAGCGCCCTCGGCAGGCTCGATGATGCGGAAGAGCGCAAGAGCGAGAGTTGACTTTCCTGCGCCGGTACGGCCGACGATACCGACGCGAGCACCTGCTGGGATGGACAGATTGAGGTCTTCCAGGACAAGTGGAAGACCGGGACGGTATCGTGTCGAGTAGTCCCGGAATTCGATAGCGCCAGCCGCGGGCCAAGAGGGCAGTGGAGCAGTAGAGGGACTGCTTTTTAGAGGCGCCTCGGGGGGGATCGCTGTGTATTCAAGGACGCGTTCGACAGCGACGAGGCTGTTTTCAACCTGAGAAGAGGTCTTGACTGTGTACATGAGAGCGGTGGTGATGTCAAGTGCATAGGAGAGCGCAAGCCCGACAGCGCCAGGGTCGACTAGGTGGCCTGTAGCCATGGCAGCAACGGCGAAGGCAGCGACGCCTCCGACGATAAGGCTGCCGAGGAATTCGACGCGAAGTGTGATCCATCGGTTGGAGTAGAAAGAGAGGAAATATGCCTGGAGGTTATTATCGATACGAGTCTTGGTTTCCTTTTCAAAAATGTCTTGTTTACGATAGGCGAGGATGGTGTCTACTCCACCTAGAGATTCTTGGAAGTGGGAGTAGATGGGGGATTTAGTGGAACTGTCTATACGAGAGAGCTCGCGAGATGTTCGCACGTAGTATTGTTGAAGAACGACGCAGATATAGGCCAGGGGTCCAACGAAAATTAGGAAAAAGGGCGATGCTGCTTCTGTCAGTACTGATACTATAAGGATGCGATCGACTACTTACTCCAGCACACTACCGCAAGCGTGACCATAATATACGTCAGGCAGCTCAGTGCTTGCGTAAATGTCCCAATCATCTCGCCATCAATACTTGACATGTCGCTGCCAAACCTGTTGAGAATCTGTCCAGCTGGGGTCGTCTCAAAAAAGCTCAAAGGTGCTCGGAACATGGCTGCTGCCATGTTGTCGTGTAGTTTCTTGGAGGCACTGATTCGGCAGAAAGCATTGACAACAATCGATGTGGCCGCTCCGCTCAGAGCAGACGCGAGCCCGAGTGCTGTGTAAATGGCAATGAACTGGCCTGGCTTGTAATTCCCACCGTACTTGGCATTCTTGTCAGTCCAGCGTCGTATCCACAACCCACTGCCTGCAAGATGTCAGCAGAGCGTACAAACACGAGTGATGGTAAATCCTTACTTAGCGCTCCTGCATGGGATACAGTCATGAAACACACCCACGCCGCGAGCTGGAAATGACCGCAAGCTGATGCATAAGCCTGGTAGACATCCATCGTTACCTTTCCTTTCTCTGACGTCTCTAATTTCCCCTTGGCGAGCTGGCCGGAACCGTCTTCTACGTTCGTGTCTGAAGCAGTCTCCTTTTGTCTGTTGTCAGCAAGCAGAGGCGTGGCTTCCGTTGCATCGTCGAGGACTTCATCTGTGATGAATTCTGGCATGGCGGCCGGAGTGGTGGCCTGCGCAGCTTTTACCTCTGCGAGTCCCTCCTTGATATCAGCGACATCTAGGTCGTGCTTCGTGTCCACAGACGACGGTGTTTCGGGAGAAGATTGTTCAGCTTCAATTGTGAGGAGCGAAGTTTCAGTTCCACTAGTTGTTCGCTCAGACTCTTGCTTCTTCAGGTGCGTGTTAACCAGTTTGAAAGTTTCGGTCTCGGTGGAAATGAGTTTTTGATAAGTGCCTTGCTCGGCTATTTGTCCTTCCTGAAGGTAGTAGATGGAATCAGCACTTTTAAGCACACGGGTCGAGTTTGTTGCAAGGATACGTGCTTGATTGCGAAGAATGCCATGTGGACCTAACACCTGTTGAATCAAGTGCTTTCCAACATGCTCGTCCACAGCAGCCAGACAATCGTCAATGATGTAGATGTCAGCTTGAAAATACACAGCTCTTGCTAGGCTTATTCGGGCCTTCTGGCCCCCACTGAGGGAAATTCCGCGTTCGCCAACTTCGGTCGCATCGCCTTCAGGTAGTGTCTTCAGGTCTGAACGCAATGCGCATGCGTTAAGAGTCTGCTCGTATAACACAGAGTTCCATGCAGAGCCAAACAAGATGTTCTCCTTGATCGAACCATTCATGATCCATGAAGTCTGGGGAACATAGGCGACAGTCCCGCTTAGCTTCACAGTTCCTTTTGCTTTGTGGAGCTGTCCTAGAATGCCGTTGAGGAACGAGGATTTGCCAGACCCGACTGCGCCGATGATACAGCAAAACTCGTTTTGGTGACATGAGAAGTCCGGAATGCTGATGAGCTCTTTGCTCTCAGAGCTTCCAGGTGTGAAGGCGGCGTCCTTGACTATAATCAGTCCACCTGACGGGGATGCAGGTTTCGCTTCAATGGTGACAGCATCAGGTTGCAGCTCTTCTGCTGTGAAAATTTCGACGCATCTGTGTAATGACACGGCACCTTCCGTCATGGTTGAGACAAGATTTGGAAGTTGAGATAAAGGGGACCTGAGCATGTTGAAGACAGCAAGCGAGGTGAACACGATGTCGGTTGTGAGCGGCTTCGACTGGATGAGTACGTAGATACCAAAGCTGAGAGCGGCGATCAGATAGCGCGGCATGGAGAAGAGAATGGTGAATGAGCCGGACAGGATTGATTGAATTTGCATTGCCTTTAGTTCTTCGTCGTGGCGCACACAGCGCAACTGTTCCTGATAAACGGACTCCCAAGCATACAATTTGATAGCTGCGGAACTGGTGAGCACTGCGAGGGGATTTCAGGGTTTATGTATCTCACCTTTCATATTATCAATAATTCCACTCATGAGTCTCGTCCGGTTGTCCTTGGCATTCATGTATCCGACCTGGAATCGCTTGTAGAAAACGACAACGAGCCCATGGACAGGGCTTAGCACAATCATAAGCGCAACACCGGCCAACATGGCCCATCCAAGCAAACGGTATAGTAGAACTAGTGCCAAAATTATTTGCAAGGCCAGAGACCAGACCGAATGGGCATCTGCGACCATGTCAGATACCTTTTCCACATCAACACTCATGACATTGATGATATCGCCGGTCGACTTCGTGCTGCGAGCTTGACCAGACAATTTGATCGACTTGTGATAAAGCTTCACCTTGAGTGCTGTCTCAACATGGGTTGCGACAGTGACCGTTTGAGATATTTTCTTTTGAAAACACTAACAAAAAGATTAGCCTTGGGCTAGAAAAATCAGAACAACAGCGGCTCTGAATACTGACCACTGTCTTCAGGAACGACGCTAAAAACATTACGAAAGCCCAAAACGCGCCCCGGGTATACGGCTGCGGATCTCCCGTGGTTCTGGAAGCCACCCATTGGATGAGATGTTGGAGAGCGAGCGGCTGAAAAATCCAAAATATGTTGTTGAGAAACTCTGTGATGCCACAGATGGCGAGTTCGGCACCGTACGACTTGGCCAAAGTGATCCAAATCGATGGTTTTTTACCATTCTTCTCCTCCCGAGCCCAGGCGCCCTCGAGTCTGTGGTAACACGTATTCGAAGTGTCGTCTGGGTGGAGAGCAAGCAAGTTCTTGACTGTGGTGATGTTGCTGTATCCAAAAGTCATGAATGGCGACAGCCATGTAAACATTAAAACTGAGAAGATATTTGCAAATTCCAAGGGACTTCTGCCACTCCCACCTTCAAAGCGCGGTTTCAGTAGTATCTCAGCCACAACAAACTCAAGAAACAGTTCCACTGCTCCAAGCGCCCATGCTGCGCAATGAAGGATGAACTCTGATGAGCGAGGGCCAACTGCTGGATCCAGAGCAAGCGTGATAGCTTTGAGGGTATACACGAGCACAAAAAAAAGCCAGTATGTCAAAACGACGGCGTTTTCGCATAAAGAGCAGAAGTTTTCGAGCCAATGCGCCCAGAGGATGACGACCAGGGATGTCGATACTGCGACGAGTGACCAAAATGACACATCCTGAAGGAAATACTCTGGCTCACCAAGAGCCACGTTGATCGTTTGAGCGACCGTCAGTCCTAGGACTGCGGCAACAGTGACCTTCGTATCGCATCTGGTTAGCCAAATTCTCTCCAGATTCGCGTCCACGGCCGCTAGGGGAACCAGCATACCAATTTTGCAGCAAAATGCCACTTTCCAACCAGAGCCTTACCGACAATGCCACACCTGAGGAGGTAGGTGACGGCGCCGACGCCGCAGATAATGGCACATATCGATACGATGCCAATTGCACCGTCGACGAAACATGGTGTCAGGTAGAAAGCATTACCACTCGGGGGTCCCCAACCTTCGGCCGAGACGCAGAATGATTGGCAATGCGAGGAGCTGGAGCTAGAGCTAGAGCTGAAGCTTGAGCTGGAGTTGGCTGTGAGGCTGGACGACAACGGAATGGGGAGAGGGCCTGGGAGGGTTGTGAACCCAGTAGTGTTATTGCCGAGTAGCACTTGTTCCATTTTGGGTTATTGTCGAGAGCGCTGGACGTGAGCGGGAACGAGGAGTGACAAGATGATGAAGTTGAACGAGGGTGACTGCAAAGGATGTACCGTAAGGACTACCTATATGTGCCGCGAGTAGGCATGGAAGGTACACTCTTCAATGTTGCCCTGCGACCGAGGCTTACTAAATCCAGTCGTTGCCAGACACAATCTGGCGTCCGCTAATCACCCCGCTGTTGATTCCAACATGTTTGCCTGGCTTGGCGTCGAAGCCTCCTGTCTTGGACCAATTAGAGCTGCATGGTCACTCCACACGCGGGTGACAGACGTGTCCCGGTGCAGTAGCACGCGGAGGCAGCGTGCCGCGTGGACTAATAATGCAAGATATTCCCTGTCCGTGGCGGAGGCTTGCCCCCCTGCAACATGCACACGACGCCGAAATGTCGAAACCTGTCGCCGTTGGTGGATGGATGGATCGTGGCGTTGGCGCCCGCCTTATGTATCCTAAAGCGCTTTAGGAAGGAGCTTATTGTGATCCTGCCGAGTAAATTTCGTAATGAGCCAACTGAACCATGACTCCTTGGGCGGCAAGAAAATACGGGAGCGACCAGGCCCCAGGAGGCCCCAGGAGGCCCCAGGAGAAGAGAATGCTGCCTCACACCTGACCTGACAGGCTTGCTCCTATTCCAGCGTTCAAGGCCGAGACTGAGAGCTCATTGATCATGAAAACCTAGAGCCACGAACGTGCCAAGCAGCACGGCGGGCATACCCTCAAGCCCAGACCGCATCTCATGAGCGGCCACCGGCCCGGCTGCAGCCCCCCCTCCCGCCCCCTGCACAGTATTTTTGATGTGCTTTTGAGGAGCTCTCGCAACGTACCTCGACACTACACTCCCAACATAGGAAGATACGCCGCCGTATCAACGCCACAAGAACTATTGTTTAGCTAGCATCCAACAAAAATTTCTCTCCGGAGTGACCCGCTCCTGGTAGCCTTGGTGCTGGTCCAGCGTGACTGCTTACTATTAGTTTCTCTAGTATTATAGAGGAAGTATTGGATTCCTGTTAACTCTCCTGGCGAGACGACATAGAGGGCTTACAGATGTGAGCAGTTGGTGGGCGAGCCGCTGACTGTCAACCCCTCACACTCCCTCGTTCCTCTAGTGCAGCGCCTACAAGGATGCGGCCTACCACCCAGATCTCGGAGGTATGAGACTACTAGGTAACCTCGCGGCGCTCGGCAGATCCTTTTTAGTGGCTAGTGGCAGTATCTCCAGGGTATGAGCAGGATTCGATGCCTTGTATCTCCCCTCATATCTGTATGCCACATCCTCCGACTATCTTCTAAGGACCCTCACCACCCTTCTGTCTCCTCGCTCTCATCTAATCGTCCCTATCCTACAACGACACTACGAAATACAATGGGCGTAAATGATGAATTTAGTCCCTTGCGTACAGAAGAAGTGGATGACGACATAGCCGCGCCGATGAGAGCACTGGAGGGATGTAATGAATCCGCGCGTCGAGGGGCGGCATGTCGGCTTCTCATTTCCGTCTTACTCAATATCTTGCTTCTCCTCTCTGTGCTCATTAGGGGAGTCTGGAGCAGCTGCCCTGCCGATTTGGAACAGCCTGTATGGTGTAAGTTAAGTCCATTGATGGATTGGGGACAGACCGAAAGCGCAAACCACTAAACAATTGCCGTAATCTAGCTCCGGCCGCATCTTCTCTACGAAATATACACGAAATATTTCCCGACGCTTTCACTGAGAAGACGCAGTTTATGGGTGCTCCATCGGCTAAACTCGACCGCACTTGGGAAAACCATTACGACTTGACGACTGGGATCTCGAAGCAGGAAGCTGAGCAGCTTGCAGTACCGACTATTGAGTTCCCAGAGGGTTCAGGGTCATACATTGTCCTGCTAGACATCTTCCACTCTTTGCATTGCCTGAACTCGTTGAGGAAATCCCTACACCCAGAGTACTATCCACCGACCTATTTACGACATAACATGACGAAGGAGGCAGCACTAAGACACACCGGTAGGTCGACGCAATTCCGCATGTTTAACTTGGGTATGAATCTCGCTCGTGAGCTCTGACTGACATTGAGATCGGGCGGAGGTAGATCACTGTATCGAGCAGATTCGCCTTGCACTGTGGTGTGGAGCCGATATCAGTCCAATTTCGTACCGTTTGGCAGAAGACGGTGAACTGATGGCAATGCATGGTTATCCGCATACATGTCGTGATTCACAGGCGATTTTGGATTGGGCGAATGCGCGGAAAGCTTGAGAAGAGACTGTAAACATGACTTGTTCCGTGGTACCCCACAACTTAAGACGCATTAGCTTTACCCAGCATCTTTACATCAGATGACATATTTTCGCTTCATGCCATTGAACGGCTTACTACGAAGTGTCATTGAAGCGATGTATGTCTCCGGCGGCGAAGAGGACGCATAAAGCCTCCATGACAGAGCTGGATCACACCAGTACGCGTAGAGCGCATCAAAGACAGGGCTTTACCAAACGACCAAGTGCAGCGTACGCCACTCAGGTTCCGTACTTTTTTAATTCGCCAGAGAAATCTTCGGCTGGGAGAAAAGCATTATGTGAAACTCGCAATGTTGGGCAAGCAATATAGCGTTAAGCCCAGGTAAGATTAAAGGAGCTCATCTCAACGAATCACGCTGCAAGCCGTCCTGCCAACTCGTGCCATATTTGTAAACTCCACGGGCAGAAGCGGCGTAGTCACCCGGATGCATGTGGGCTGTCAATCTGCCAGCATGGTCGAATATTGTGGCGAGCTGAGCTGCATGTGCCAGCATGTAAGTGCACGGCTTATAGGAAGAAAGGACACTTGGCGGCGGTGTGCCGATCCAAGATAAAAAACTAATGCACTCGTAGAAGCTAGAGGAATGGATCCCTGTCCTCGTGGGGGATCCTATCTCATCCGTCCAGCGGATGTTATCACCACGGGAGGACTCCTTGCTAGCACAGCCTAACACCTTCTGGAGTTTCGAAGGGTTCATCGTTGCCGTCAAGCAGGCCTTTGGATTCGAGGCTAACAACATTACGGCACTTCGCTAGAAAGCCCTAGATAAAGTGAGATGGTCCTCAAATGTACCAGTCTTCTTCGCTGACTTCAACCGGATCACGTTCCAGCCGGGCACTGTCCACCAATGCTGTTCAAGATCCCGCACGCTCGACCCCCTCTGCACGCTGAACTTGGCACACGCTAAGCCCCGCACGCTACATCTCGCAAGGTGGTCTGGTCCATGGACCTTCGACTGGCCTCACAGCAATACGATGAACGTAACAGGACGCGCTGGGGTTGTCGCCCCGATCAGGATGTCATCGACGTACCACAGTGCCTAGCCGCGGAACTGGCCGAGATGCTTGTCCTAAGATCGCGGGCGCCGTTTTTAGTCTAAATGCCACTCGTGAAGGTCGTCAGGCACAGATACCGTGCTGGGACCTCGATGCGGAAAAATGAGGCTTTAGGTAGCGTGCGCCCGCTACCCAGAAGCGAATCATCCCGCAATCGCGGCGAGGACCAGTCGTAGTCTTCTGTGACAGCGTTCCCAGGGGTGCGGTCGTCGCGCACCTGGACGTCTCCGTTGCTGTTAGCGACGAATACTGGGTTGTCCTTGAGCGGCTGGCGTGGCCGTGCTTCGATGACGTCCTTGAGCCGCTCGCGTACTTGATTGGCTAGCGAGGACTCCTCCCGTGGTGATCCGAATGGAACGTCACGAACGAACGCCCGAACGAACGCCGAATCAACGCAGGATTAACGCAGGATTAACGCAGGATCAGCGCCACAAAGATAGTACAGTGCAGAATGACGCCAAATCCAACGTTATGCGAGAGTCTGTAGCGTGTTGGTACACAGGCCGAGAAGATTAGTTCTAGACGCCAGTTGCGTCTAGGATACCACAAAATGTAGGCTAGGACATATCATAGTTAGTAGGAAGCTGCTTCGAGTTAACGGGATGACGAGTGGGGTATTGCCGGAGGAGGCCTTGCTGGAGGAGGCCTTGCCGGAGGAGGAGGAGGAGGCTTTGCCGGAGGAGGAGGAGGCGTTGTAGCAGGACGAGGGGGACTTAAAGGAGGAGGATTTATAGGAGGAGGAGGACTCATAGGAGGAGGAGGCCTTATAGGAGGAGGAGGAGGACTTGCGCCGAGCGGCGCGTCTTAATCCTAGGATATAAATATGCCTAATTTCCCTAAGAATACCTCCCTGAATGTTGCATTCATTGTCATCAAATCTTAGGAAACCTGTGCGAATTTTATCCTATATCTAACAACAATAACAAACTAAAACCGCCCCTGATCATGCATTGGATCAAGTACCTCGGGACCACAAGCTCCATCCTCTGTCTTTCGGCAGCAACGCCCATATCAAAAGGGTCCAAGGCCCCCGTCGTGGACTTGGACTTCAATAGCGGCAACTGGAACAATGCTCCCAAGAAAGACCAGCGTGTCGATCATCCTATCGTGGACTTGGATTTTAATAGCGGCAACTGGAACAATGCACCCAAGAAAGACCAGCGTGCCGATCATCCTATCGTGGACTTGGATTTCAATAGCGGCAACTGGAACAATGCTCCCAAGAAAAACCAGCGTCGTGCTGATCATCCTATCGTGGATTTGGACTTTAATAGCGGCAACTGGAATAATGCTCCCAAGAAAAACTAGCATCGTGCCGAGCATCTTATCGTGGACCTGGACTTCCTCAATAGCAGCAGCTAGAACAATAGTGGTAAGTAAAACCAGTGTCGTGCCGATCATCCTATTATAGACTTGATATTCACTAGTAACAGCTAGGACCCTCCTGTAAAGGGGGACTTCAAGATTGAGAGGCGGCACCTGAATTGAGAGAATAAGTAGGATAATAAAACTGCTTGCAAGACTGGATCACGTCCGCTACACGTGGATGAATTGTATTGATGCTACGATTTCAATCGCACTAATAGCTTCAACTGTGAATTTAATAGAGTTGAAATTTTCTCAAAATTCTAATAGGACCCTACAAGCAATCTCTTTTAATTACACTAACCTTTATTTGTCGCTATGGTAAGAATAGAGACCTACCGCTAGCACCCCCTAAGGACTATGTGTCGTTTTGTGTCATCTCGGCCGTCACTAATCTGCGAAAAAGTCAGTCGCTCGGAATACATTTTAATTCAGCTCTTGCAAAGCTATAAAAAGATTTCCAAGGAAGCTCTATGGCACTAATACAGGCTACCCTTCTTTAGGCCACGACACGAGACGATGCACTTTAACGGGAGATGGAAGATCTGCTTCAGGCCTTATTATGGTTTATCTGCAGTGTGAGAGAGCCAGCAAACTAGTGCCCATAGGTTTATAGGGCAAGTGTCAAGCAAACCTTTCTTTCCCTAAGGCAGCAAGATATGAGGCCATCGCGAATAGTATCTCTAAATTAGTTGGCCCATTTATTAAAAACAACCTCTGTTCGTTTCTAAGCAACAGCGACCCCGAAAACGTCTTCACGCTACCTCTTAGAGACCTCCACTCCTTCATCAGCTACGTGCAGTCAGAGGATGCCGTGCCCAGTGGCCTTAGGCCACTGGGCAGCCCTATAAAGCCGCCATCCATAGTGCATCACTGCATCACCAGCTAGCTCACTAATGCACCTATGACCCCCTCATAAAGATTTAATGATGTTCACCCAAGTATATCAGGTCTCTCCATACCATTTCCTCACTATCGCCGCTTGTATCAAGTTAAAATATATATACCGGCAGCCTATGAGTGAGCATTGTATCTATAATCGCACGAAAGCCGTCCTATAGCTTTTCGTGTGTGCCTTAATGTGAGTGATTAGTGCACGGGGCGAGAAGTGGCCAGCGGGATCGCAACTGGAATGCAGACCGAAGCCTAAGCCTCCGTGGCTCAGACATCGTGATGCCATATAGTCCACTTGATTGACAAGGAACTTTTGCTCTCGTCGATGACATTTTGACCACTGTGCCGCGCCGCCGCGCGCTCTCTGTTGGCGCCACGCAAACGACAATTTATTCAACTTCAAAAACTTCACAACTAGTGTGTGCTAGTCACGACCCTTTGCGATCAACTAGCCGCAAATACTGTCCACTTCACTAAGAAGCAGGCCCTGGGCACCGCTCTGCCACCGGACGCGCAAACCCTGCTCAGGGCGCTGTCGGCGGTGCAGGCGCGGGTGCGGCTGCTGCCAGCGGTGCTGCACTCGCACCCAGACTTTGGCGACGACGAGCTGATCCACGCGCACATGTGGTCTGATGGCGGCCAGGGCCAGGGCCAGCAGGGCCAGGGCCGCACATCCTTGGAGACGTGGAGTGCAGAGGAGCACGCCACGGCGCTACGCAGCTACGAGGAGCTGCGCCGCATCGTGGACAAGTCGGTTGCGTCGTCCAACAAGTACCGGTCCGAGTCTAGCTAGAACAACCTTATCTACACGCCACTACTAGAGCACGCAACGCGGGCGATGCCGCTCCTTGAGGTCGAGCCTATCATGTCGGCAGGAGTAAAGGACATCAACGCCTCACTGGGAACAAGATCCCAACAGACATATTCATCAGCATTGCTCGCCCAGCGCCGAACAAAATGAGGTATGTCAATGCGACTCTCAAACTTTGACATGTTCAAAAATTCGAGCATATCTTTCACGCGCCATAGATGAACCCCCGATTCCTGTATTTTATGTGCGTCAAACACCGCCAACCCCGAAATCTGGTTGGCATCTGTCAACTTGCCAACTTCGCAAACCCTGTGAGATGTCCAACGTAGATTTCCACTTAGAGACACCATACTAGACAGGTACTCTTCTTCGGCTTCGGACTCGATGATTTGAGTTTTTGTGAGGTGTCGACTGAGCTCATGAAACACGTCTTCAGTTGGAGAGTTTGCGTCAGGCTCAGCAAATTGTATATATATATCCATCTGTGCGTCATATTCTGCGAAAGAGTGGAGGTCAGAACCGAAGTTGTCGCAGGGCTCTCCGGTATCGATATCCAAGAATCGAGGAAAGGGATGGCCATGGGTATGCGCTGTATTTCGGATACGGTACCGCCTGGGCTTGTGCGTGCATGAAACTGATAACTAGAGCGGTGAGTATGAATGTCGGTGTTTTATTTAAACCAGGTTAGAAAACTATACATTTTTTCCAGAACAAGTCATTAAAGCTCGGTTGCAGCTCTTGCCAGTTAGCATGTCGGTTGTTGCCTGCTTCGGGTCCAGCTGGTATCGTCGCAGTGGAGATCGAAGTAGAAGAATCATCCCTGAGGTCATCATCCTCTAGATTAAGAGCTGATTTGAAGTCTTCGGCGAGGGTGTTCATCTTAGAATCAGGTCTACAGTAGAATGCGAATACCTAGAATTCTAGAATGTTGTGCGCAGCACAGCGGGTTGACAGCTAGGTGCGGGGTCGTTGCGGCCAAAGCCCAAAGTTACTTCAAGGAAAATGCGTATAGTCTGATTTAGGTCATTTCTACCGAAACAGACAGTGTGACACTGTATACATCTTGAAGAAAGGTCCGCCTGCATATCTTCGGCCGTCGTGACGACGAGGTACCAATGGTGACCTTGCACGATTACGCCTGGTATAAACGCCGGCAGCCCCGCATCTACTGCCGGGTTGCCGCCCGTCTCCTCGCCGCCGTAGCAGCGACCACCGCGCATATTCCACACGCCGAGTTGCAGCTACGCCACGTCAAAGCTCTCACTTAGCTTCTTAGTCTCGATACTTATGGCGATGAAGTAATCCTTAAGGGGTATCAAATTAGTAAAGTTTAGGATACTATACGGCAGCATATTACGTACGTAGGTGGCGACAAGTTTAAAAATAGTGGCTAGTATAGCGGCGTCGTGTTGCGGGTCAATATAGAGGTAAAAGTCGACCTTTTTTGACTGTATCGGGGGGCTATAATCTAGCAAAATTGAGGTAGTTGTGCTATTATTCCTAGGTTAGTAGGAAATACTATACCTAGAGACCTCGGTAGAAGAGGAGGGGATAAGATACTAGCCGATAAAGTTAATAAGATTCTTTAAGTGAGTTATATTAGCTGTGGTCTACACTAGGCGAAAGGCCATGTCTAGGACGAGCTAGTGCACCTCGAGGTTCCAGTTGACTTCGGGCGAATCCCTCATGTTGCACTTAGCTGCCTGCATCACGACCTTACGAACGACGTACGGGGACGGTGTACGGCCTGCCAGGCCCGGCTCGTCTGACATGTACCGATCGGCGCCGCGCAGGGCCCATCTGAGCTCCCGATCGTGCGCCGCTGCCTTGGCGAGGGCGGGCTGCGCGTCTCTCGCGACGATGCTCTCGCCGTCGGCAAAGGCCGCGACGTGGTCGAGCAGAGTCTCGAGGGCCGGGGGCATGTGGTCAAAGACGGACAAGTCGCGTGTATCGAGGCCGTTGGTCTCGAGGCGCAGGGCCCGCAGCTGTTTGCGCGGTGACGAGGCCGTCGTCGACCGGCGCGCCGAGTGGTCCGACGAGGCGCTCGAGAGGAATATGTGGCTGCGCTCCGACAGAGCGCTCGTCTGCACACGTTTTACCCGGGGCGTCTCATCGTCCAGCGGGCGCTTGGCCAAGCTCTTGTCTCGCGGTGGCGTCGCCATCGTGGTGGCGGCAGGGGGGAGCGGCCGACGACGCGTATCTGAGGAGGGCGGTGTGATAGGTAGGTCGAGGTGGCATCGCTTGGCGGCAGGGCCCTCGTCGTTGGGCTCGGTCGCACCGTATTCAATCGCGTCGTGATGGATGGCGTAGTGCTCGGTCGCGTTCAGCCAGCGTTGGATCTGGTCGAGCTGCATGGCCACTGCGTGGGCGGTCACGGTCGGCGCGGCGCGGCGCGGCGGGCATGCTTCCGGTGGTAAAAGGTGTCTTTGCCGGTCTGGTTGATAGTGAGGGTCGAGGGTGTGCCTGTCAGAGAGTTGGTCGATGACAAGTGGAAGATGAACATGGGGGCGCAGTGCAGGACTGGTGGTTGGTGGCGCAGCTGGGACGGGACAGCCAAGGGCGCAGATACTTGTGTCCATGACTTGTACGGATTCTCTACACTAAAGTGGGCTTAATTTTAATATGAGTATTTGGATAGTAAAGTTATAAGAATAATACTTTATAACTAGTATATAGCTATAGGTTATCTTAGGTAAAGATGGACCTTTAATAGGAATTCCTCCTCCTTCCCTCTCTCCCTCTCTCTCTGCCTATATTAACAAGAAGCGCTTCGACGACCGCGCGTGCAGCCTCAACGGATACCAGCTCAGTGATGTATGCGAATTTCATCATATACGGAGCCAAATTGGCAAATTTCAGCATTAAACCCCGGGGCGGGTGAAAGAGTCGCCTTCAGGCCAGTTGCCAAGACCGGCAGGATCACCACCAATGCGAACAAAAACACCGACGGCAGGAATACCGCCATCGAGAACAAAAAGCTGGTACCAGCCAGGAGGCGCAATGTACTTGCCAGGCGGCGCCGTGACGGTGCATGACGTCCCCGAGCACGACACCTGCGGGAAGAGCGTGCGTGCGCCCATGGAGTTGCCGTGCGTGCTGGAGACGGAGCCGAGAAGCGACGCGGTGATGTCACCATGGGCCGGCTTGCCTCCGAGCTCGACGCCGACCTTTTCTCCGTAACCCCAATCGGTGTTCTTGATGGTGAACGTGGGGCGCGCCTTGCCAGAGAGCAGGTACGGCGGGCTAAAGGTTTCGATGCGGTACTCCTGCGGGTTGACGCCATCCTGCGGGTCGGAGCCGGACACGAGCACGCGGCCGTCGAGGAGCGTGAGTCCCTCCGAGTGGTACATGCGCGCGATGGTGGTGTTCGCCATGACCGTGATACGGCGTCCGAGCGGCTTCCGCGGATCGTACAGGAGCGCGTTGAGGTTCGGGCCGATACCGAGCCCGAAGCCGGCCACGCCGTGGTGCGCGCCGTTGAGGATGAGGTACGTGCCGTCCGGCAGGGGCGCCATGCAGCTCATGACACGCGGCGAGGGCATGCGCTCAAGCTCCCACGTGGGATTCTCGGCATCAGGATAGATGCTCACGCAGTTGTCCAGGGCGTTGCCTGGCCCGCTGGTTGAGCCACCGCAGATGAGAACACCAAGGGGGTCGGTGTACGGAGCGTGCTGGGGGAGAAGAACAGCCGTGCCCTCGAGTGGGTAGTTCCGCCCGCCTTTGGGGTCGTTGACTGCGCCGGGGATCATTGGCAAGGTCTTGACCGTGGCGAAGGTCTTCTCGTCTAGGATGCGAGCCTCGTTCCAATGGGCGACGAAAATGCCTCCAGAAGGTAGGACAGCGGCGAATGGATACAAGTTATTGGGGTCGGTTCGGCGCAGCCAATCCATGAACAGCGGCTTCGTGCCGGTGTATGGGAGGATCTCCAGCGTTGGCACAGGCGCGCTGTTGGAGCCTTCTTCGCCACCGATAATAAGGATGGAGCCGTTGGCCATGTTCATGGCCGTAGGGTACCATCTGCCGTCTTGCAGCTTGAGGATGCTGGCGTTTTCCTCCCAGTCATTCTTGCCGTGCGTGCCAGCTTTTCCATCTGGAATGTAGAGACGGATACCAAACGTGGAAATACCTGACCAGCCGCCAATGTTGATTTGGCGACCGGCTTTGTCGGGAAGCGTGAGGCCGGCTGCGCAAAACACGTCGGTCTTGACGTGCATGGTCCTCCACGCCTTGTCCCAGTTGTCAATCGCGGACAGATCGAGCTCGTAGGCACCGGTAGAGTTGGGCGGGCCTGTTCCAAACTTTTCGAGGAAGGTTACCTTTCCAGTGATGGCCTGAGATGTGATGAGTGGTATGTTGGTGCCGCCGATAAGGAAATCGTATGAGCCGGCCGCCGGGGTTCCCGCGGCCGGAAAGTCCCAGGAGTAGAACGGCTTCCCTGTCCAGAAATAGGTAGAGAGTCGAGAACCACCACCACACAGCGTGGAGGAGTTTCCGACGCATGGGACGTTGCACTCTGTCTCATCTTTCTTCGTAGACTTCTTGACAATGATGTTCTGGGGGTCGCCGCAGTAGCATTCTTGACCGTACTCAAGCCCTGCTGCCATGTAGCCAAAGCTGGCACACCTATCTAGGCACGTCTTTGGGGTCATCACATCCGGGAAGAGGTTTTGCCAGAAAAAAGTCTTGCTTTGGTTGACGTTGTCTTCATAACAACCTTGGTACTTCCAATTGCCAACCTCCTGGAGAGTGACTGGCTGACGGACAGCCATGATGGGATACAATTGCTACCCGCTGCGGTACTACACTCTTCCTTGGGTACCGTCTCTGCGCTGCCGTTGGTAATGATGCTGGAGGCGTGAATTTGAGAGTAAACCCTTTTGTCAGAGCGCGTATCTCCGAACAACCGAGTCGCTGTTCCTAATCCCTGCCGTGAGTGCCGAACTCAAGGGCGGCTTGCGACGAGGCCAGGGTCCTTCGTGTCGGTTATATACTGGAATCGATAAGGGAGCAGGTGAGAGGGAGCAAGAGTGATTCTCGAAGGCACAGAGTTGGGGCTGCCCAAAGACATATGTAGGCTGGTGTGGATGATCGTGTAAGTGGACCTGAAGAGAGTGAAGAATGGCTATGATCGCCGGTCATCCTTGAATTCAGGTACACTGAGAGGCGGTTTCCAGTTCCGCAGTAGTTTCACCGCAGGATGACGGAGCAAAGAGCATGCTACACTCGGGTCTCGTGTTTCAACGGCACCGCCCCTAAAGTATGCATCTCCGCAGACGGTGATAATCCCTGCCAAGCGTAAAGTCTATGGACAGCTGTCGCAGAATCGGTTCCATCGCCGAGCGTCATTTCAATATCCGAAGAAAGATCTACTGCCAAGGTCTAAAACATGATCTATCTCCGTCCATCAAGCGTGAAAGTCCCACTCTTACCCAGCTGCTGTGGCGGGTTGGTCAAGACATTTTCACGGTGTCAGGTAATTGCTGTCAGGTGTGCCGGTTATCGTAGGCCCAGGGACAACATGTCGGAGTATGATCCAATCAGGGCATGTAACCACTAAATACGAGTTCAAATTTTAAAAACAATGCTGGAGCCTCACGTCATTGGGAGCACGAAGAAACAGTCATACTCAGGGACGGGGGGGCATCTGCCGCACGCCGCCCGGTGCAGTGCAACACAGCAACCAGACCGAATCAGAGGCATTTGTGCTGATGCATGTCTTCTGTGAAGCCCACGGGACGCCTTCGTTGGGCTTTTACTTCCGTCGGGCGAACAACGTATTTGTTCTTTTTTTATGGCAGAGATGAGCGCAATTATGGCTGCCACATCACCGTGCGTCGTTGCCCTAGCAGGTCGTGCCTCTCGCATTAGCGACTGTAGATCTTGCGTGCTCTAAGCGCCACGTACATGAAATTGCTGTGAGGATCATGCCACATCAGTACCGACCCTTTTACGCACGGGCGGTCGCATAAATCTTCAATCTACGTGTTTGTTTGACGAGTGAGATGGTCCGATATGAAATTTCGTTTCACTGCGACGCCATCGTGTTGCTTCGGAGATGCAGGAAATAGGGCTCTGTCATGTGCTACTATCGCTGCTCAGACAGCCCCAGGCCTTTTCAGCGCTGTACCGTAACCAGCGACCAATTTGGAAGCTACCTACGTAATGACGGCTTAAGCTCACATGGGGGACCCTCGTAGCCTTGCAGTCGCCGAGTCTTGCATTCACTGTTGGAGCAGTCATTCTTATAATCCTGTACAAGAACAATGTTTTTACTCTCCCGCAATCTTCAGTGCAATGTTCAGAACTTTGGCTGCTGCAATAGCCGTCCTTGGCCTGAGCCATCAATTCCCACAGCAAGATGGTAGCAGAAGTTTCGGCTCTAGCATACACGAAGACTCTCATACTACTACCCTCACTGTCAGATCCGGAACGGCCGAGACTTTCTGGAGAGTGACCTTGGTTTCAAGTATCACAATAGTGCCCCACCATATTGTGCATGGCTCCGGAGCTCGCGTCGGTTCTGCTTCATCTGTCTTCGTCGGTTCCAAAATAGTTCCTCTCGGTTCAGCTCCGCGAGAACCGCACCTAGTCGTGTTGATCAGTCGAAGTCTTACATAACCCTTGTGTGAGGCCTAGAACTTACGTGGCGGCGTTACATATACGGGGAACCAAACAACCACCGTCGTATATGCAGCATGGACTTGTAGCCAGGCTGGCACGGCGGTTCGCCTGAGGCTCGTATGCGCACCTGTACCGCTACACAGAACTACTCTGTTCGAACCTTGGGGTTTTTTGCCGGTTTTCAAGTGACGAATTGTATTTTTTTTCATTGCTTGATATTGCTATGCTATTGCGGGTTATCGAACGCCGCGGCGGCATACTAAGAGCTGCAACGGGAAACAGATAGAAGAAGCAAAAAGTGACAAAAAAAGAATGTACAACACCCGGTGTTCGCTGGTCGTCACCGACCCAACTACTAATCTGGCGCTCAAGTGTTTTTCTATCGGAGATCGGACGGGATCCAGAATTTTCACTCGGCTATGGCCGTACATACAAGGTTATGAGCTTATTTCCTTTATAAGTTCGCTACAGAAAACACTAGATACTGCACTTGGCGACAATAACTAGATAATAGTAGCTATGAATAGTGTTTCCATATCAAGAATTGCATTAAAAAAAATAACGCGATAGGTACACACATATACAAGCTGCCTCGAAGGAGCGCCGAAATTTATCGACAGTCATCCTTGACTTCGCATAGGTAAATGCCCGACAGATATCAAAGAGCTATCAGTCTCGGCCACTACTCGGAAAATGGCTGCGCAAGGGTACAAGTATTGATATTCACATCGCTATAGAAGAAATGACGGCCAGCTATAGAAACCGTATCTCCGTCAGGCCATCTACGTGCAAGGTATTCTGTTATCTGTCACCAGATTAGCAACACAGTGCTAGGCCCCTTATCAAAAGCGATTACGCGAAGAATTTAACAAGAAATAAACAGGGAAAGAGGAACAGCATTGGAAGTGGCTCCTGCCATGTTCCCCCTTTCTCTGCATCTATTTTGTCATGTTCATATATTCTAGCGCAGCATTCTGGTTGGCTACCAAAACGAGGCTCCCACGGCTGTGGCGCAGCCACCAAGAACGCAAAACACGCGACAGGACAACGGCCCGGGATACATCGCGCACGGAACAAACGAGAGGGGAAAAATCAAATGTGACTCGAAGGCTGTGGATCGTGCCTCTAAAGCTGGAATTGATTCAGAGGATTGGCCAATTGGACTGCCAAAACTGTGCAGAAATGAGTCTTGCAAAGTGACTCATTGAGGAGCCTTTGGTAAGCGTTGGACGTGGCGTCTCGACCAAGCCACGTTAGGAAAAGGTCCCCTCGCAGACGATGCCACTCCACCAACCTTCAGAATCATCAAATACTCGCCTCCAGGCCAGCTCAGATTCCTCGCTGCATCTCGCATTCTACAGTTCATCTTCCCGTAGCTCCCTCGAGGCCCTCAATTCAGATACCACCGGCCGTTCCCAGCCCTCGCTACACACCTGGCCCCTTCGGCCGAGGCAGACATTCTTCAGCAAACGCCTGCACTCGCAAATCTGCCCTCATCGCCACTGGTGAGGCAGTCCCCCGTCGCATTCCTGCAAGTTATGCCCGACAACCAGGGCAGCCCAGAACAGACTCCATCCCAAGGGTCATATCGGGGAAAACATCACCATGGCCGTCGCGGAGGTCGCAATGGCCGGGGCCCAAGACCAAGCCATGGCCCGTCAGAGGGGAGCAGCAGTGCTCCCGCCCTGAACGGCGAAGCGAGTCCATCAGCGGCTCCTACGCAAGAAAGTCCTGCTCGCGGGTCAAATCAACGATCGCGTGGAACTAGAAACCGAGCTCCTAAGCGCCAGGCAGCTGTCTCGGGACCGGCGCCCAACGCGCCGCGTCCCACTGGTCGCCGTGCCTTTGGAGGTCATCTCACATCGGCCATGGATGGTGGCAGTGAGCACACCAGTACGGCCTCTTCTGCTCCCGTTGGTCTCAGTGCAGATGCTCCCGAGTTTGTTCCTGGACAACCGATAGCTTCGAGAAGGTGAGCGAACAAAGAATCGAGGATCCGTGAACAGCATGATGCTGACGCCACCGCAGCAAGATGGCAAAATCCACCCCATCGCGGCCTAAGCAAACTCGACCAAAGCTACCAAAGTCTACAGCATCCGACCTGGCTACGCGCATTCATGAGGATATTAGCAATTCCAATTACGAGTGCACAGTCTGCACAGACGAGGTCCTCCGTGCTTCCCAGATCTGGTCCTGCACAATCTGCTGGACTGTGGTACATATGAAATGCGCCAAGAAATGGCACAGCAACCAGATGAAGAAAGAAGGACCTCAATCTGCGCAAACGCAAAATGACAGCTCTTGGCGTTGCCCGGCTTGCAACTCCAGGCTTTCGGACGATCCGGGCACTTATCATTGCTGGTGCGGCAAAGAAATCAGCCCCAAGCCCGCCAGTTTGTCGCTACCGCCGCATTCCTGTGGGCAAACATGTTCGAAACCACGCCCAACATGCCCGCACCCTTGTCCTCTTCAATGTCACTCCGGTCCTTGCCCTCCGTGCAGCCTGATGGGCCCTGAGCAATCTTGCTTCTGCGGAAAGAGTTCGTCAAGAAGGCTATGCAGGGAGACTGACTACGAGAACGGCTGGAGCTGTCAGGATATCTGCGGCGATGTGCTACCTTGTGGTGAACATACCTGTGAAACGCCATGCCATAGTGGACTCTGTGGCGAATGTCCGGTGGAAGTAGATGCTACGTGCTTCTGCGGTCGTGTTTCAAAGCAGCTCCCTTGTTCTGAGCGAGATGACCCCCAGGACTCATATTCAGTCTCAAAGGAGGGGTGGTTTGAAGGCACTTTCAGCTGCCAAACCGCTTGCCAACGGAAGTACGATTGCGGGCAGCACGAGTGTTCTCAGATCTGCCATACTCAGGATGAGACCCCAACCCACTGTCCCTTTGCTCCTGATGTTGTCACCCACTGCCCTTGCGGAAAGACATCGCTCACAGAGCTGCCTGGATACCCGAGGAACAGTTGCGACGATACTATCCCGCACTGTGACAAGATATGCGAGAAAAGGCTCCCCTGTGGTCATCTGTGCAAGTCAAAGTGCCACGCCGGTGACTGTGGTTGTTGCCTAGTCGAGGTTGATCTTAACTGCCGCTGTGGCAGAACTAGCGAGGCGAGAGTCTGTCATCAACGCGAGGAGAACCGACCTGTATGCGCTAGAACATGCGGTGCCAGCATGAGCTGTGGTCGCCACAAGTGCTCGGAAATCTGCTGTACGGGAGAGAAGAGGGCTGCTGAGAGACAGGCTGCGCGACGGCGAAATCGAAATGCTACCCCTGAAATAGCTGTGGAAGCAGAACATATCTGCATCAGGACGTGTGGGCGCGCTCTGAAATGTGGCAGCCATAATTGTCAACAAATCTGCCATCGCGGGCCTTGTGCTAGTTGCCCCGAGGCCATCTTTACTGAAATCAGCTGCGATTGCGGCCGAACGGTCCTACAACCACCTCAGCCTTGCGGAACTGTTGCTCCAGAGTGTCGGTTCAACTGCTTGCGCCGCCCAGAGTGCGGCCACCCTCCAGTTGAGCACCATTGTCACTCTGAGGAAGCTGGATGCCCCAAATGCCCATTCCTTGTTGACAAGTGGTGCTCCTGCGGAAAGGAAAAACTGCATAGCCAACCTTGCCACCTCCAAGAAGCACGGTGCGGCAAACCTTGCGGCAAGAAGTTAAAGTGTGGTCTACATTTTTGCAAGAAGTTATGTCACCGACCCGGAGACTGCGAGGACTCTACCCTAGAAGGGGGACAGTGCGGCCAAACATGCAGCAAGGTCAAGATGTTTTGTGAGCACCGTTGCCAGAATGGCTGTCACGGCCAGACACCATGCGATGAAACTGCAGCATGCTCCGGCAGGACGGAAATCGCATGTCCTTGCGGCATTCGCAAACAGGAAGTTCGATGCCTTGCTAGCAGCAGCACTCCCGAGCCCGCACGGCCTGAGCTGAAGTGTGACGATGAGTGCTTACGACAAGAGCGTAATAGACGTCTGGCTGCCGCGCTCAACATTGACCCAGCTACCCACACTAACGACCATGTACCATACTCTGATGAGACCCTCGCTCTGTTCAAGGAGACGCCGACATGGTGTGAGACACAGGAACGTGAGTTCCGCGTCTTCTCGCAAAGTCCAAGCGAAATCAGAATTCGCTACAAGCCCATGCCCAACCACCAGCGACGGTTCCTACATGTTCTGGCCGAAGATTACGGTCTGGAAAGTCGAAGCGAGGATAACGAGCCATTCCGCTATGTGCTGGTGTACAAAGGCCCTCGATTCGTCTCAGCGCCCAGCAAGACCATTGCCCAGTGCGTCAAGATCCGCGCTACTCAGGAAGCTGCCGCCCTGGCCGCGACCGCTGCTGTGAAGCCGCCCGCGACGCTCAGCGAAACGGAGCCTCTCAACGCTTTCCTCCTCACGTCGCCGCGCTTTGGCCTGACGACGGACGAGGTAGGCGTGGCGCTGGCGGCAGATCTTGCCGAACAGCCGTCGCTGCACTTCCGCATCGAGTACCTGCCGTCTGACGAGGTGCTCATGCGCGCCACGGTGCGGTACTCGTCGTTCATGTCGGCCGCCGCCATCGAGACAGCCTTGCGCGCGCTCAAAAAATCCGTCGCGGAGTGCGTCCGCAACCAGGACATTGCCGGCAACGTCTTCCTCTGCCACGTCGACTCGAGTGACGTGGTTACACGCCGCGAGGACTTTACCAGCCAGGACGGCGTCGGCGGCTGGAGCGCCGTGGCCGGGCGCGCCGCGGCCAAGAAGGAGCAGGCCGTGACGGCGGACGCCTCGTCACCGGCCAGGGGCCCGGGACGTCGCCTGTTAGGCCTGCGCAGGAAGAGAGTCGACCAGGAACCCGAGCGGCCGTGGGCGTCGCAGCTCAACAGCGATGTCGAGTGCTAGACAGGATCAGTCTCTGGTCTTGTTCGTTTTCCGTGCGCTTTGCACAAAGTCGCTTACGGGATGGTTGGTTGACAACCTGCAGAGCCGTTGGATGGGCGATGGTGAGAGATGTTGGCGGTTCTGATACAGCAGATCCGATGACAAATTTCTGTTTTTAGACAATACATTATGGCATTTTACGCGCGCTCTCTTCTCTCGTTCCCCGAGCAAAGGTTTCTAGAACAACAGTTCAACTACGCGGTTTTCCTTCTCTTCAAAACAAGTCAGCCAGAATACATACGTCTTTGATAATCCCACCCTCCTCCTGCACAAGCCCCCGATCTGCCCCAACTACCGACATGGCCGGGGTTTAGCGCCAAGATAATAATATAAATAAAAATAAGCCCGGAAAGAGGAAGGCGAGGCGCAAGCCACCCAACCCCATGATGCGATCTAGGACAGGCGTCGGCGCGCGCGGGCAACAAGATTTTTTTTCTTTCCTTCTCCCTCGCTCAACCCACCCGATCACGAGATCTACTTTTTTTGTACCTCGAGAAGAACAATGAGAATTTGTTACGAAATGCCCAACTTCTTACCCGGAAGAGGAGGGTTGTAATGCTACCCGAACCCGCCCAGGGCAATCATCACCTGACCCCCCCCC
>LUFD01000045.1:0-18144 GCA_003025255.1 Cordyceps pruinosa
GCTCGTGTGGGACGACGACGGCGGCGGCAGCCACTACTTGGCGCACCCGGCGCTCGCGGCGCCGTTCCGCGTCGCCGCGGCGCGCTGCCCCGCGTGGTCGCGCGTCGAGTACACGCTCGAGCACCACGAGAGCCCGCGGCACCTCGCCAAGCTGACGCGCGACGGCGCGGGCGGCGGCTGGCTCGAGCTGGACACGGCCGTCGCCGCGCACGTCGAGGCGTACTACATTGTCGACGTCGCCGTCGCCGCGCTGCTGCTTGTCGCCGCGCTTGACGAGCGCGGCGGCGGCGGCGGCGGTGGTGTGGGAGCGGGCCGGGCCTCTGTTATGCTCGGCGGCATCGAGACGTTTGAGCCGCCGCCCGCGCCGGTCCCGCAGGCGGCGGCCGCGCGCAGCGACAGCAGGGGCAGCGGCCGTTTTAGTCGGCTGAGCATGGGCCGCCGCGACGACGGCGGCGGCAGGAAGAAGGCGCGGCGCCCGGCGGAGGAGTTCGAGATGGACCTGGAGAGCCAGGACGGCAGCCTAGCCAAGGGCGGCGCGCGGACGCGGAGCAGGCGCAAGAAGAAGGAGGACAAGGAGGAGAAGCTGCCGTTTCTTGTGCGCGCGGGCATCAAGGTCGCCAAGGGCGTGTTCAAGTGCGTCATCTGGATTCTGACGGCCGTGTTCCGCGTGCTGTTCAGCTGCGTGCGGTCCAAGTATTAGAGTAGAGGGGGGGAAGTTCATGATGACAATGATATTCTGGGTCCGGGATGGTTTTGGCAGGGCGCTTGGGAAATAGTAATTCGGCGAGTTTTGTTCTTCATTGGCGACATTTTGTTCTTCATTGGCGACATTTTGTTTCACAGCGCGGTGGCCGCCTTCTTCTTTCAAAATTGATTTTATTTTGGTTTCCGTAATCGTTCCTATGTGCGAGGTTGCCCCAAAACGCCGCTCAACAATGCTCGAAACACAAGCCAATGACAAGCCTAACCAGCCAGTAAGCGCCGTTTACCTCTTACGCGTGCGCACCATAATCTTCTTGCCGCGCCTCGTCGAGCCGCCCGACGTCGCCGTCTTGGCCATCTTGGCGCGCTGCACCTCGAGGGCCTCCTCGGCGTCCGTCAGGACTTGGATCCTCTTGCGCGCGTTCTCCAGTTGCCGCCGCAGTCGCCGCAGCGACGTTTCCCGCTCCACCTCCTGCTCGTCCTTTTCCTTGTCGTCGCCGTCGTCGTCCTCTCTGTTGGCGTCGCGCTCTTCCAGCTCCAGGTGCTCCTCCATGGCGTCCTCCTGTGCCTCCTCGTCGTCGAAGAACCGAATCTTTCGCGCCGCCTTGGGCTTGGACGCCTTGCGCGGGGGCTCGTTCTCGTCGCTGTCGAACCCGTCAAAGTCGTCTTCCTCGTCGTCTTCGTCCTCCCCCAAGCGATCCATGCCCTTCGTCATGACGATCTGCTCCTCGAGTCGGGCTGCCTCTTTCGTAGCGACCTGCTTCATCGTGCGGATGTAGCCCATATCCTGTGTCTTGAGAAGCCTGGACGTGTCCATGTCCAGGACCTTGTTGCCGCGGTCGCCTTGGACGGTGCCGTCCCAGCTCTTGCCGACCTTGATGCGGGCGCCGGGGCCCTTGCGGGACATCATGCCGAAGTAGAACTCATCCTCGTTGCGCTCGGCGGCCTTGGCGCGCAGAGCCTTGAGCTGGGCCTTTTTCTTATTGTAGTCCTGGGCGCGCTTGGAGTAGTCCTATTTGTGGGAGGGATCGCGGTCAGCAAGACGGGCGTGGCGGCGGCCGTGGCGACGAGAAGCAGTACGAACCTTGTGCTTCTCGAGAAGACCAAGACGACGGCGCTCGAGAGGCTGCGCGCGCTCGCGATGGACGCGCCGATCGATGGCATTTCGCATAGACGACATGTTGAAGGCTGTGCTCTCGATCGAGTTGAGGTCGGTGGTGCAATGCAGATTTGCGTGCAAGACGAGCAACCGGCAGAATATCTGAAAAACTTGGGCGGTGGCGGCGTCCGCTACTACTAGCCGTAGTAACTGAGTAGTTTGTAACTCCTCCTGGTGGTAGAAGTACCTCCTGGTACCTTTCCCAGTACGGCGGGACCATTGTCTTACCTGGTACCCGCCAAGTAATGGCTGATAGGTGCTTGCCTGCCTGGCTATGTAGGTACAGCAAAAGCAAAGATGATGAAAAAAAAGAGGCGAATCATCATAATCAAGAAGTTGCACTGCCATAGTACCAGCAAGAAAGTAGCCGTTTCCGTTGTATGCGACCTGTGGGAAGACGCTGAGCTGGCGGAAGGAGAGTGCTGTGCGCGATATACCTCTGGGCTCAGGGGGATTGCCGCAATTACAACTGTTTCATTGAGCCCATCATTGCCCTTGGATTTGATTGACACCAACGCTGCTCCCTCTCTCCTTTTCCTTTTCCTTTCCCGCGGGCTCATCGAGCAGAGCAGGTGGAGCGAGCGATGGCCACAACCGATCGCGCTGCAAGGAGTCCGATTAGCCAACCTCGCCACCTCTCCCTCCCTGGGCACATTCATCCAACCACACCTGGACGCGCTCCAAGTATCAACCACAAATCCAGCAATGTCGGAAACGCCAACGGAACGCCTGCCACACGTATTCCTCCAACCGCAGTGCGGCGCCTGCCATGAGCCCTTTCAGGTAGGCGAGAGACTCGTTGCGCGTACGTGCATCCCTCCCTCCCATCTACCATAACGATGGATTGACTTCTTGGTAGTCACTTATCACAACAACGTCATCAGAGGCTATGATGCCCAGAAATACACGCTTCATGGCTACTGCGATCAAGGGACTCGGTCTCCTGTGAAATTTTGCCGGTCGCCATGTTGCAGCGAGTGCCTCACGGCGCCCGAGACGGCAACCTTTCACGCAGACTGCTTTCAACTCTTCTCACAACGGTGCACCGCTCCAGACAAGTTTCGCCGTCTCTGGCGGGCTTCTATCAACATGCATCCGTGGAAGCATTCCGACGCTCTGTTTCTACCGTACTGCCCCGACGCAGGCGATTTGCACGACCTGGCCGATCAGCTAAACATGCCGTTAATGAAGCGGCTGCCTGCAGAATTGACAGCGATGGTCTGCCCTTTAATACGCCTGAGCCTTCCGTGGCGGTATAGGACGGTCATCAGTCAGGCTGCCAAACTGCCGCTCACCCCTGCGCTCGAGACCCGTACGCTGCGCCTCTGTGATATCCAATTATGGCGTCGGCATGGAGAGCCCATTGTCGATCACAAGTCCCCTACGGCTTCCTGCTATATCCGCATCACCATGGATTCGAGCGGCATTGAAGAAATCAGGCGCATCGAATCCCCCAACGAGTCCCGCATCATGCCACCAACAACCTCCCGTCTATTCATCGTCGAGCCACCCATCAAGCTAAGCACCGTTGACGTCTCATTTCAAGTCAGTACTAAGCTTACAATACGAGAACAAAACTGATCGCTATCGCCAGGCTAGCAATTGCCGCCTTGAGTTTCGTCAGCCAACCTCCATTACCCTGTTGAACTCCGCTCTGATTCCCGAAGCATACCACGGAATCGTCTCGGCTGGCACAAGACGCAAGGATATGTGGCAGGCGCGGAAGGACAAGCAAATCCAGCCATTTCGCCGCCTTTATTTGATCGACACAGCTTCATGTTTTGGCTTAACGTTCTTCATGCCGTCCGGGAAACGAATTAGCGCCGTGCACCCACACACCTCAGTCGCGCCAACCGCGGAAGAGACCTATCGCCGCATGGGCGCTGGGACCCAAGCGTTTAGCACCTGGTTCTACCTTCCTCTTCCCGCTGGGGAAGAGATTACCGGCTTGGGCGGAGCAACTGGTGGCCATAAAGAGAAATTTGAAGTTCTGTTTGTGAGTTACGGCCTGCTCTTTTCATATTCTAGACGCTTGCTAACGAACAAGCTCGAAACAAAACGACGGGGCCTTGTACAAGCTGGGCGTTTCAATCATCAACAAACGAGTGTACGACTTGCGAAGACAAGAGGCCGTCCGATGCTCATTTACGATGCTTCATCTTGCCAATTATCTCTATTTGCAAGCAATGTATCGCTAAGGAGTCATACCTTGCCAGTCAAGAAACCACCTCCTGAGACACCGTTTTCAGCAGAAGCCGCGCTTGACGGAGTCTTGGTGGCCTACACTTTCGTTGAGTCCCAGACAGGATACTGCAGAGGCATGCTCTTCCAGTACAAAAATGGGAACGTAGTTTCTGTTGGCCAGTACCGGCTTGGCATGGACGAGACAAGATGCGTCCAGCTCCCCGCGCATGTCTGCTACACCACTCTAGAATACGACGTCATTGTCGAGTTTACTGCCAGCGATGCTCACTCTCACACTTGTGTAGCATCTGCGACCGAGTGGGCATGTCATTCCATGACTGGGACGTTGAAATTTGGGTTCGGCAGAAGATCTGGGCGGGTGACTGTGACGCCATAATAGTATATCCTATAGTTGTGCGAAATTTCCATTTCGAAGTGAGTTTTACCATCGATGGTAAAGGAATTTTCAATTCCGCGAGATTTATCATATCTGACCATAACTGCGTCCACCTCTGTATCGATACCATTTTCCAGGTGCAAAATGCATTAGCCAGCCAGCCAGCCAGCCAGCGGAGTCTCTATCAGGAGGACTTCAAGAGGTTGGGTAAGGAAGCTGGCTGTATCAGGCAGCCCAATATCAAGCCACCCCCTTGAATGCCCAACGTTCGCCGTGACCAGCATCTGCGGGACAACGGCGCACCCCGCAACGGCATCTGACCCAGCCTGACGGAAGTCGCGACCACAGGAATAATTGCTGCCCCTTCAAGTCGCCTACCCCGCCCCGACTCTCCCAACTGCATCATCCAACGTCCGTTAACCACCTTACCCGTCGTTCAGAACCTCAGCAATTTACGTGCTCCATCATTGCTTTTTTTGTCTCCCTCTTCTAATCATGGCGGCCATCGAGATCGATTTTGACAATAACGATATGCTTGATGTGCTGTATCACCGAGCACAGAGGCTGGTCGAGCATGCACCGAAGGAGTTTTGGACGTACATTCTTGGGAAGTTAGTATTCCCGGAGCTAGAGTATTCGATCAGCTCCGAACAACCGCCAGCAGACCATGGCACACAGAGACGCGTCGATATTGTGGTCAGAACACTGGAAAACAGACAACCGCGAGTTATTTTATGGATGGAGGCCAAAGAGGCGCGGGCTACTCCCCAGGACATTGCAGAAGTCGAAACACAAGGGTATACGGCCGGCTGCGAGTACCTGTTGAACCAGGACGACGAGGAAATCGGAGCTGTCTGGATCATCACCGTCTACGGCACGCACGCTAAGCTTTGGGCTTACCAGGGGCCTCATACTATCTTACTCCGATCTGGCCACACCAGGGTGGCCATGGGGAAAGAGACAGCTATCTCAACATAAGAGGCAACGAAGGCATTTTTAAATGGATGTTTGAGTTCATCAAGGCTAATCCATTTCCGGACAGCGATTTTATCACAGGCTGCGCAGAAAGGGAGGTCTCTGGGTTTCTGGTTGACAAGACAAGTGATATTCATGTCCATGTGGTCGAGTTCGTGCCAGGCCACTTCACTAGATGCCAGACTCTTGATGGAGCAAGCATTCAGCTAGGCGTTTCTTGGTACAAGTCGTTTGTCGTCAACAACAACCGGCCTGTGCCTTGCTTCCATATTATCCATGGCTCTGTTCTATACTGGGCGTGGAACCTAGCTCCAGCTCATTAGCTCGCGGGGCAGGACCAGCGCGTTGTCCGGGTGCCGGGCGGCGAGGGCCGTCTGCTCGCGGTGGGTGAGGTAGAAGTCGTCAATGCTGCAGAAGACGGCGCGCACGCCCTGTTCCTATAGCGCGGCTGTCAGGGCGGCGACCAGGATCGTCTTGCCCGCGCCCTGGACGCCGTTGAGGCCGACGACTAGAGGCGGGGTGGTGGTGGTGGTGACTGTCGTGTGCTGCTGCTCGGCTTTGGCGTGGCGGGCTCGGTGCGTGGCGAGATGCTTGAGGATAAAGGGCACGCAGATCAGCGCCTTATCGTCTATAAAGGCGGTCGGCATTACGGGCTATATTAACCTTTACAGCGGGAACAGCTGGTTTCGTGTTTTGCGCGGGTTGTTTGGTGCCGTTCCGGCGATTGAGTGGTGCTCCGGGCCATCGTGTGAGGGGGTGATGAGGAATAAAGTGACGTACTACAATCCTTTTATATACAGCAATGCAATGCACTAGGTACTACAGGCTAATACAACTCTTCTTTCCATCGCCACTACGAGCTGCGTAATTGCAACCCATACGGCGCGAGCTGCTCATCCGTCACCCTGCCCGGCGCCTTGACGAACGCGTCCTCGCCCCTCATGGTCTTTGGGAACGCGATGACGTCGCGGACCGTGGCCGTGTCCGTGAGCAGCGCGACCAGCCGGTCGAAGCCGAGCGCGAAGCCCGCGTGCGGCGGGCACCCCGCGCGCAGCGCCTCGAGCAGGTGCGCGAACTCGGCGACGCGGCGCTCCGGCATGCGCAGCACGTCGCGCATCACAAAGTCCTGCACGGCGGCGACGTGGTTGCGCACGCTGCCGCCGCCGACCTCGACGCCGTTGAGCACGAGGTCGTACGCGGCGCTGCGGGCGTCGCGCGGGCGCGTGGCCAGCAGCGCGAGGTCCGTCGCGGACAGCGGCGCCGTGAAGGGGTGGTGCGCGGCGGCGAGGCCCGCGGCGCCCTCCTGCCCGGGCTCGCTGGCGTCGGCGGGCTTGAACATGGGGAACTCGGTCACCCACACGAACCGGAGCGAGCCGGCGTCGCCGTTGCGGGGCTTGCTCATGTAGCCCTGCTCGACGAGCGCCTTCCACAGCGCGGTGCGCAGGTCGCCAATCTTGGTCGAGCCGGAGCAGTACTGGCCCTCGGGCGTGTCGCGGGCCTGGAACACGACCAGGTCGCCGTCGTTGAGCTCTTGGCCTTCGGTGATTTGGGCGAGGAGGGGCTCGTATTCGAAGCCGATCGAGGAGAAGCCTTTTAGGGGCTTTCGCGAGTCAAAGATCAGGACCTGCGGCTTGCCTTCGGCATTCTCTGCCAGGTCCGTGGGGAGGCTGTCCATGAACTTCATGACAAACTGCCGTGACTCGTCTGGTGACGTGTTGTTAAGTTGGAAAGCGAAAGACTCTATCATGGGGTTCTCCAGATGTGTAATCATTCCGACAAAGGTTTTATACGGGTCGACATCCTTGATGGCGTGGATACGCCCTGGGATACGCAGATCGGGCTTATCTGAGCCGTAGGAGGAAATGCACTCCGCAAATGTGAGGGTGGTGAACTGATGCGCATTTCCAGGGTCGGATGCTTCTGCGGCTGACATGTTTCGCACGATAGGTATTCTTTCTCCGCGCATGTCTTGGTAGCAAGAAGGACTGAGAGAAGTCAACGCCTTGATGATTATGTCGTTGATATCTCGTCGTACTGTAGCCGCACCCGCAAACGCCCACTCCATATCTAGCTGCGAGAATTCGGGCTGTCGATCCGCTCGCGAATCCTCGTCCCGGTAGCAGCGCGCCCACTGCATGTACCGGGAGATGCCGCTCGCCATGAGCACCTGCTTATACTGCTGCGGACTTTGCGTCAACGCATAGGCCGTTCCGCGCTGCCGCGTAGGCACGAGGAATTCTCTGGCGCCTTCGGGCGTCGACTTGAAGAGCGTGGGCGTCTCAATGTCGGTGAAGCCCTTCTCCATGAGGCCCTGGTGGAGGACATTCTTCAGCCAGGAGCGGAACTCGAGCCGGGCCTGGATCTCCGGGTGGAAGCGGATCTGCAGGTGGCGCTTCGTCTGGGGAAAGACGGTCTCGGGCGTCACGATAAGCTCCTTGGGGACGCTGTTGAGCGCGCGGATGTCGTCGAGGTAGACAGTCGTCCTGCCGGCGCCGTCGCGGCCGTGCTCCTCCGCGCTGGGGGCGCGCGTGTTGATGACGACGGGGCTGAAGGCCGGTATCTGGCGGAAGACGGCGTGCGCGTCCCGGTCGATCTCGCCGTTGGAGCAGACCTGGACGATCTCGCCCGAGGGGGTGGTGAGGTCGGCAAAGGAGAGGTACTTCGAGAGCGTGCGCTTCTTGCCGAGGAAGCCGACGCGCGTGTTGGGCGCGTCGCTGCTGGGATCTACGCCGTGGTCTTCTCGTGGCAATTGTTAGAGCGGGTGTTTGCCAGAGCGGCGCATTGCGTACATTTGGTCCAGATCTCGAGGAGCTCGGCCTGCTTGGAGGCTGCGGTCGAGCTAGCGAGCCGCGCTGTGACTTGCGGGAGACATCTTTGACAGATATAGGCGGGAGCCTTTCGTGAGAGAGGCCGGAGCCGTAGCATACTACACAATGGCTCGCTTCAGGAATAGGTGACAAGCTTTGCTGTCGAGTTGACAAGAGGCGCATCACGGCGATACGACAGCGAGCTTGTCACGTGACCCAGTCACACCCTTATAGGTATGACTAGTCACATAAACCAATAGCCACCAAGTTCTCTCCTACATGCCTTACAATTAGTAGCAATTACTTATTAATTTCGTAGCTCTAAGTCCCTAGTTATAAAAGCGCCTAAATAGGCAATACTGAATTTGAGCCCCTGCATTCGACAAAATACAAAATGTTGAGTCCTGCACAGCCGACTCTAATATATGCTACCTTGCGGTGAGAAAGCTGATCCATGTGAAATTTTAACTCACCGCGTACGCGTAGGTAGAAACTGTTTAGCATTGCCCTAGCTTTGAACATGGCAGTACGCTTGGCGGATCTCGCTATATAATTATGCATGAATCACTATAGGCTCCCCGACAGTTACTCTAGGTGTGTAACTTTGCCATGATGGGGAAATCTTTCCTGAAGATCGCGACATTGCTGCTCTCCCAGTTCCGTCAAGTCGGGGTCACGGATAGTCGAGTTATGGTGGCCCAAGTTATGGAGCCCTTGGGCATGGCGAACCATTTGGATAACTGGCGCCACTGCGAAAAGATAGAGAAATAGCTGCAATGAACAAACATTTCTGTGGAATCCTAGTTGCGTCGCCCTTGCGCAGGACGATAAACACGTGTTTGCTCTCCTTTGCGCCGGTAGCAAATACGGGCAAGAAAATAGTTGTCATTCCAGACGCGCAGGAAATCTCTAGACAGACCTGCGACGTTGGCTTGGACAGAGAATATTTGGAGGCCGAATTCAGGGATAAAATTGACGCGTCTCTACTCTTCCCCGGCTGGAACGACAAGTCTCCGTCTAGCAAGTATGCGCCAACGGCCCGTAAGCTTGATCAGCGGACTCTGCAGGTGCGCCTGTGGCTCCAAAATCTAGTTCGCGAGGCTGGCGATGACGCCCGCATCGTGCTTGTCGCTCACGCAGGAATTTTACATGTTCCGAATGTTTGTGATATTAAAGAGGGCCGTGGTATGTTTCATTGAACCACTCCAGTCCGAACTCCGCTAACTGCCTACAGGTACGGGCTGGGAAAATACAGAGTACCGCTCGTATAAGTTCGTGGATCTAAGCTTCCTTTCTCTTCATCCGGCGCCACTCTACCAGCGCCGACCCAATCACAGTCGCCGCTGTCAATCCCACTGGCAGATACAACGTTTGCGTGACAGCTTCGTCGTATCCCACTAGCACGTCTCTAAGACGGTCATTTCCCACGATGCTAGTGATTTCGGAAAGACCTGCATGTGACAGGAGCGTAGCATTGACAGACGGCGCGCGGTGTGCTATCTCGCTAACGAGTCGGCTCTTGAACAGCGCGGCCGAGACGACAACCCATATAGCATTTCCCATACTTGCACCAAAAGAAATAGCAGCAATACCGATGGGGAGGTCTTTGGATTTCATCAGAGTCTGCAATGCTAAGATTGGCGTCTGAATCCCAATGCCGGATTGTCTACCTTGAACATGTTCGGCAATTGTGTTCGTGTTTGAAGAAGATTACACGGTCGCGTTGTGCGTAACTTTCCCCTGTGCTGAGAAGCTCCCCGGTTCTGATCACGCGTGAGGACCTCTCTAAATTGCATCAGGAAAAAGTCTTCGCAAGTTCTGTTTTACCGGAGAATATCTCGGAGACTCGCGCGGGGTAGACAATTTGTGGACGAAGCCACACACGTATCTAGTTGCGTAAGCCAACCAAGGCGCCCGCCACGCTACGTCCGCGAAATTCAACTGCACCTCAACGCCCAACAATTCTATAGTCGCGTGATGGTTCGAGAGCATGTGCTGAAGCGGGAATACTAACGATAGCCTTTCTGTGCCGCTCTGTTTTGCATTCTTTTTTTTGGCTTTCCGCTCATCATTCCAGCCGTCTGGCACAGAGCCTTGATTCATGCTCGAGGGCATAGATCTGGGATTGTGGCTGGCCATGCTTGCGTCAGTTTATTTATGAGGCTACCGTCGAAATTTTGTGGCAATGATGAATGAGAAGAGCAACGGTCCAGCAGAAGTAGCAGAAATAGGAAAACATGGGCTTTTACTCCCTTACCCCTCACTCACCCTCCCGCGCCACAGCTCTCGACCATTCCATCTGCTTTAGTCTCAAATCTCGGCTGCCACCCTGCGACCTCCACGACCTCTCGCACAATGGCTTGCAGCGTGCTTGTAGTGTACCCATAGCGTTGTTTCACTGTCATGCTGCACCCGGTGGGTGACGGCGTAGACGACCAAGGTATACTGGAACAGAGCAAGGATGGAGGCCTGGCGCCAAGCGGGAACTACCCCAAAAGCCTGTCTGCCGGCAACCAAAGCATGGGGGCCATGGAAATTGTACTGGCGAGCTGCGCACAACAAGCGTTCCAACAAGGCTGAGTAGTACCTCTCAAGCGTTATTGTGGTGTGGAGGATCTGCACCACTCGCAGAGCAAGTGTGCGGTCCCTCCCGCTCTTGGTCGGCGCAGCAGCCTCACAGAGCTGGTCCAACTTTACAGTGGGCCTCTGGCCTGGGTGCCTGAAATACAGTACCTTGGTACCTGTACCTGTACTAAGGAGAACACGCGCCGACAAAACTCCGAGAGCCCTGGGTCCCCATATAAATTCTCGCGCGCAGCACGGGCGATGTTTCTTTTCTTCTTCTCTTCATGAATCCTTCCATTCAAAACAATGTGAGTCACCACCACCCCTGAACTTGCCACACAGAGGAAAAACAGCCAACTAACTGGTTCTCCTGCAGATGATGAGAACCGCGTGCCTACTATGATGCAGATGCCGGCCACCCGACGCCGTCGACTCTCTCTTCCGAGCTCAAGGGTCTGCGGTTCACGGTGGGATGGCATTTTGAAATAGGCGTTCGACACACCGACCTTGTTACAGCATCGGACGCGATGATAAAAAGCTCTGACTCTATGAATGGAAAGGATTTGTTGGCGGTGGCATGGCGGATGCTGTGCTGTTCAAGTGAATGGCCCGGGAGCATCGTGCCAAGGCTGGCGAATCAGAAGTCTGAGAAGCGGCCTGCTGCCAAAGGTAAGAATGAGTATGTAGTGTCCTGTTGCATGCTGAATATAGTTATGTTTTCGGTCTGTGTGTCTATCTTGGTGATGTCTCTGTCTGCTCCTCGTCTAGCCGTTTCCACCAGCACCTCCATCCAGGAACCCACACGCCCCAACCAGCCATGTAATTTTGTATCAGCCCTTACTGCCAGGGAATATTGATTTCTTATTATTGGCCTACCAATATCCATACAAGTGAGAGTGGGCCGCTGTCTCGGCATAGCGCGAACTGGCGGCAGCGCTGGGGCGGGCTCAAAGTGAACCACTGCAAGCAATGCGTGAGTCCACTGTCCACTCGCTGTACGTACCTCCTCCCACCCGCGCCACCACCAGCTCGGCGCCACAGCCAACCGCCTCCTCGTCCTCCCCGTGGCGGAGCCCAACCTTGGACTCTCCAATCTTCGGCTACGCTTCCATCGTCCCACGGTTCAGCATCCTGTCCGCTCTGTCGCCTGTCGCCGCTCCAGGCGTCTCCGGCTCGTCATCATGTCAAGCTCGTTTGAAAAATCTGTCAAGGGCGCAACCAAGATCAAGGTATGTCGTCATGCCCGCCCCGTGGCATGTGGCTACGCTGCCCGCGACACGCAGCCGAGAACCAGCCCGCTGACGGCGCACCTCCGCAGAATGCGCCCCCAAAAGCAAAATACATCGAGCATCTCCTCATCGCCACCCACTCCGGCGAGGCCGGCGTCGGCGAGGTCTTCCGCGCCATGCACTACCGCCTCCGCGACTCGACATGGACCGTTGTGCTCAAGGGCCTCCTGACCGTCCACCTGATGATTCGCGAGGGCTCCCAGGAGGTCACCCTCGCATATCTGTCCAAGCACCGGAATATGCTTGCCATCAGCAGCTTCACCGACGGTACGCTTGCTCTGAGGCTTGCGGCCGGGACCAGCACTAACTAGCTACCAGCGCAGACACAGGGCCGCAACATTCGCCGCTACGCCAATTACCTCAACGAGCGCGCGCGCGCCTACCGCGAGACCAAGACTGACTGGGTTCGGTCCGGCGAGGGGCGTCTGGAAAGACTGAGCGTCGACAAGGGTCTTCTCCGAGAAACCGAGACGGTGCTGCATCAGCTCGCAGCCCTGCTCAAGTGTGATGTAAGTTCCTGATGGACCGATGCGCGACTGGATCGCCGTGTCTCGTGCGGGAGATGGCTAATTCGGTCAGGTGCTGGACTCGGAAGGCGAAACCGACATCACACTCTCCATCTTCAAACTGCTGGTCCTAGACCTGCTGGCCCTTTTCCAGTGTCTCAACCAGGGCCTCATCAACATCCTCGGTCGCTTCTTTGAAATGTCGAGGACCGACGCCGAGCGCGCCATGGAAGTCTATCGGAGCTTTTCCAAGTATACTGACTACGTCGTCCAATACCTATCCGTCGCGCGCCAATACGAGTACCGCACAGGCGTCCAGGTTCCCAAGCTGACGCACGCCCCCGTCAACCTGGGCCGCCAATTGGAGGAGTACCTGAACGATACCGACTTTGAGATTCACCGCCGGCAGTACCTTGCCGAGCAGGACTTCAAGAAGGGGCGAAACGGCAAGGACGCGTTTGATCTCCCCAAGCCGCCACGATCGCCGACGGGCCGCTCAAGCAGCGCGCAGAACGCGAGCAACCCCATCCCCGCACCGCCCAAGGATGCGTCCAAGCCGGCGGCTAAGGGACCCGATCCCGACCTGATTGACTTTTTCGGCTCCATCGAGCAGAACCAGACGACGATGCAGGTCAACACGCAGCCCAGCGCGCCCGGCCAGAACATGTTCCAGCCTCCGCAGCAACCACCGCAGCAGCTCGAACTCCAGCCCACCGGCTTCATCAACCGCGCGGCTAGTTTCCCTCTGGCCAACAACCAATTCCAGCCGCAGCAGCAGCCCGCACCTCTCCAGCCAAACTTTACCGGCGCCGGCTTTGGCGGCTTCACGCCACAGCCGCAAAACAACTTCCAGCCCAACTCCCTCGCGCCGATTCCCCAGAACACGACAGCAAACTTCCAGGGCCAGAGCTTCATGCAGCAGCCCCAGCAGCAGATGCTGGCACAGTTACTTCCCATGCAGACTGGCACCACCAATCCGTTTAGGCAATCGATGATGATGGCGCAACCGACCGGCATGCCCAACTTTATGAACCAGCAGCAACCGCTGCAGCAGCAGCAGCAGCAAGCCCCGGCCCAGCAGCCCCAGCAAACCGGCTTCGTCGCCCCCGCGCTGAACCGCCAGTCGACGAACCCCTTTGCCAAGTCCGTCTCCCCGACGAACAACAGCTCGCCCTTCCAGTCGCAGGCGCCCGCGCCGCTGCAGGCCACGCCCACGGGGACCAACCCCTTTGCGCGCACCGTCTCCCCGCATCAGCACGCGCCGCCGATGCCCGCCCTGCCCGGCCAGCAGCAGCTGCAGCAGCCGGGCGCGCTCGCGCCCCAGCCGACCGGCGTTACAAACCCGTTCCGCCAGGGCGACTTTGTCAACCACGCGACCGGCATGGGCTGGCAGCACAACCAGGCGCCCATCGGCGGCGGCATCGACCAGATCCAGACGGTGCCCGTCTTCCCGCGCCCAGCGCAGCAAGCCCCGTGGCAGCAATGAGATGGCTGGCTTCACTTTATCCCCAACAATTCGCTCTTTTCTTTTATTTGGTTTTTGTTTGTTTTGTCGAACAGCGTGGCGTTTTTTTTCTTCGTGTTTTTCATCTTTCTTTGGTATATAGGGTTGACGGCGGAGACGGCTGACACTGCCTCCGCTTCGGATGCAAGAGAAGGACGGGGTGTGGTTGCCGGTTCCATGGCCTGGGGCCTTGCTTTACATGTACAAAAAGGAAGAGACTCGGGACGAACGTACGCGTAGCGTTTACTATAGTCTATCGCGAATATACCCTATGCATCACGGCTACAACCGGTAACTTCGTGGGTGGTCGTAAGGGTATGGTAGGATATGATTGTAGCCAGCATCCAACGCTTTGCTGTGCGAGCAAGCGGTTTGATAGATAAAAATGGCGATGCGCCATCGAGGACACGAAGAAGTAAACGCCCGGTTTTGAGTATATATGTTTCCAAAGAAGGGCCGGAATTCAAAACGCCAGAAAGACAGCTTATATGCAATCCACCCCCCTCCAGAGCGCCCCGCCACCTCGTTCCCTTTGTGTGTATTCCTTCCTCTTCTCCTTTTTCGACTACATCGCATCGTCCAGTTCCATCGCGCCTCCACCACCCGCGGCCGCCACCGCCGGCTTCCCCGCGGGCCGGCCCTTCTCCTCGCCGACGAAGACGCCCAGGCCGGCAAACGCCTCGAACAGCGCGCGCGTGAGGTACTCGTCGGCGCTGTACCCGCCGACCGCGAACTCGTGCTTGGCGCGCGCCGCGTCGATCCAGTCGCCGCCGTACGCGGCGAGCCTGGCCGGCGCGACGTCGACGCGCTGCGGCGCGAGCGACAGCCCGCCGAACGGGTCGTACGGCCGCTTGCTCTCGGCCGCGGCGTCCGCGGCCGCCGCCTTCTTGTCGCGCAGGCCGCGGATCGACAGCCCGCCGCCGTCCAGCGCGCGGCTTTGCAGCTGTTGCTGCTGGCCGCGCTTCTTCAGCACGATCTTGTGCACCGCCTCCGCGGCGCGCCCGACGTCGGCGCTCTGCAGCGAGTCCAGCATCTCCTCCCTGAACCGCGCCGCGCTCGCCTTCTCGTCCGCGTCCTCGCGCAGGTCCTGCAGGCGGCGCGCGCGCGCGGCCTCCTCCTCCGCCGCGAGGCGCTTCCGCCGCGCGTCGTCGGACTCGCGCGCGATGCGGCGGTTGCGCTCAATCTCGGCTTTATGGCGCGCCTCCCAGTCGGCGAGGCGGGCCTCGGCGGCGGCGCGCGCGGCGTCGGCGCCGTTGACGAGGTCGTCGGTCAGGCACTCGACCATGTCGAGGTAGTCGTTCCACGCGCGGGCGCTCTCGAAGTCGTCCTCGGCCTTGTTGAAGACGGCGGCGACGCGCCGCCGGATGTCGACCTCGCGCTCGACGGCCAGGTCCGCGAAGTAGGCGGCGCGGAAGCCGCGCAGGCGCAGCGTCTTGCGGCACCCCGCGTACGGGCACTGGTTCGGCCCGTCCTTGAAGATGCGCTCCACGCACGTCCGGCACATCCGGTGGTAGCACTCGGGGTTGATCCGGAACTCCATGTCCTTGTTGAAGTAGCGCGTCGTCTTGCACACGGGGCACGCCTCGTCGTCGCTGCCGGCGGCGGCGGTGGTGGTGTGGCCGTTGGCGGCGGAGGAGTGCCGCAGCGACGCGGCCATGGCTGCTGGTGTCGAGGCGCGGTGCGGACGGAGTATCTCGATCTGGGAGCCGAGGGATGAGCGACGAGGCAAGGCGTCTTGTGTGGGGAGACGCTCTCGCCGTGTTCGGTGGTTTGTTGAAGGCAAGGAAGTGAGCTTGAGGCTGGGCCGCAGGTAAACTTATGGTCCACTTTTGCCACGGCCAGATTCACGCCCTGCCAACAGCAGATGATTCCAGATGCAGGCAATAATCTTGATTTTAGACGCTAGTTTGCGGAATACCCGATTGCAGCATCTATTTTGAGTTACATCACTAAAATTTGTCCTTTGTTTCATAGCTGCGCCGATGCCGAGCTGCACACCATATCAGCCCAGCTCGACAGCCGGCCAGTTCTGCTTAGCAATCACATATGACCAGTACTCCTCGCTTCGAATAGCATCGTTTCTTCAGCTACGGGTGCTACAAACTTTATACAGTGGTATTTTCGTTCCCATTCATCCAACCTCGTTACATCGTAAAGCGCTGCGGCGCCATTATTGGTCAGCGCGGCTAGTGGGGTCGCTGCCCCTCCAAGATCTCGAGCTTTCCAACTTCGATCACCTTCCACTTCCACACCTAGCTTCACCCCCAACCTAATAGCCATGGCAGACAAAGGTGCGACGAGCCGGACCGCTCCGATTGCCCTTGCAAGACGGAAAGCTAACGTAGCTGGCAGATCCCTCCCCGGCTGAAGTCGCCGCCGCGCGCGCCGCCGAGCTCGAGCAGCAGGCTGCCCTGCCGTACAAGTGGACGCAGACCATCGGCGAGCTCGACGTCACCTTTGTCGTCCCCGGAAACATCAAGTCGCGTGATCTCGTGGTGGACATCAAGAAGCTCAAGCTCACCGCCGGCATCAAGGGCCAGGACCCCATCATCGACGTGCGCCCTGATCCCCCACGCACCGCATGCCCGTTACACTACATAATGCTAACCTGTATCCCAACTAGGGCGACCTCCCGCACGCTATCCGCATCGACGAGTCGACCTGGACGCTCTCGACCAACGCCGACGGCACCAAGACGGTGGAGGTGCACCTCGACAAGGTCAACAAGATGGAGTGGTGGGCGCACGTCGTGAAAGGCGCCCCCACGATCGACGTCACCAAGATCCAGCCGGAGAACTCCAAGCTTTCCGACCTCGACGGCCAGACGCGCGGCATGGTCGAGAAGATGATGTTTGACCAGCGCCAGAAGGAGCAGGGTCTGCCCACGTCGGACGAGCAGAAGAAGGCCGACATCCTCAAGAAGTTTCAGGAGCAGCATCCCGAGATGGACTTTAGCAAGGCCAAGATCAACTAGTTTCGGGATGGTCCAAGTCGGCATGGTTAGGCGTTGATGTTTCCCCCATATGAATATATACCAAAAAATTTGCTTTTCCTTGTTGCATCATCTTGGCTCGAGCACTGCGGCAGTCCTCTCCAAAAAGGCGTTGAAGTCTTGGATTTGGTGCAGCAGGCCACCTGTAGAGCCGTGGCTGCTAACCTGTTCGGCGAGCTGCGAGATGACGAGCTCCAAGTTGCCTAGCTCGGCTTCCTTGCGGGCGCGCGACGAGAGCTCTGCAGCATCGCGGCCCTGCTCGACGGCCAGGTCAATGTCGTGCATGAGGTTGGACGCACTCAGCCGGTGCTACGCATTTTCGTCCGTCAGCGTCTTACTTCTCGATGTAGAGGTTCGATATCAATCACATACCTTGGAGTCGCCCCCGTCTTTTTCGCTGCGAGCCCGGACGCCGTCCATGCGCAGTGCAACCTGTTCCTTTTCGGCCTTGAGGCGCAGAATCTCCTGTCGCAGTTCGAGCTTCTCCTTCTGCACGTGGCGGATTCGTTTCCGCAGCGAATACCAGTGATTCAAGTAGATGGACTATCCACAACGTTAGAAGGCAAAACAAATACAGATTAGGAACTCTCCCCGCCCCGTTCTCCACGTACGTGTTGTAGAAGCTGGGCGCTGACCTCCTCGCGAAAGGCCTCGATGGCGCGCATCTTGATGCGGCAGTCGCGCTTCTTCTCGTCGTCCTGCGTCTCCTGGCGTAGGTACTCGTACTTTCCGAGCGTCGTGGCGATGACCTCCTCGCAGACCTGCGCGAACACGTCGACGACCGTCTCGCCGCTGCGGTTCGCCATGGCCATCTCGCTCTGCCCGCCGGCGTCCTCGTCGCTCTCGGCGTCGGGCCCGTTGACGAAGCGCTGCACCGTGATCTCGATGACGCTGTCGTCGGCGCTGCCCGCGCGCGGTGGCTGCGTCTCCTTGCGCGGGCGCCCGGGCCTCTTGCCCCCCGCGCCGCCCTCGGCCGCGTTGCGCCGCTTGGGCTGCCGCTGCACGGCGGGCTCTCGTCGCCGCGGCGGAGGCGCCGGCGGCGCAGGGCGCGGGCGCTTGGGCGC
>LUFD01000047.1:0-20035 GCA_003025255.1 Cordyceps pruinosa
GGGTGGCTTGGCTCGGACAACGTGAGGTTCTGGTGGTGGGATTTTTGGCTGGAGAATGGTGGGGCTCTGGGTGTCGTTGGTGTAAGTGCTCGATTACCTCTTGGATGTTTTACGATGGGATTTTTTATTACAGCTGTGATGTGAACTTGGGAAAAAGTCATGTTTCAGAGATACTATTTCATGATGCGGAATCGGCGTCCAATTGGTAATGGAGGCTGCAGACGTCGACTGTTGGTAGAAGGGCTGGTGTTGGGCTCCAGACTGCAAGTTCTGCCCGGGGGCCAAGAATGCTTTCCTGGGGATGGGCGGTTATGATGAAATAGCAAGAGAAAAAGAGTTGCAGTCTTGCCCGTGTTTACTGAGATGCAACATCAACAGATCAATCGCATCTCGAGACAGTGAAAGACGTACAGTTCTAATACCAATTCATACTGTATGTCCATGTCCCGCCTGTCGCCCTGATTGGTCTAGCGCGGGGCTGTGACGAAAGAAAAAAAAAATAGCTGGCAAAGCAAGCAAACAAGCGCCGGCTCGGAAAGAAGCTGGCTATTGACAGAGTCATTCATTCAAGGCGAGCCTTCGCTTCTGGTATTACCCTTGTTTATTTGTCTCTAACCAGAGCTCTTGGATATAGCGGTGGCCAACTCACATCGACCGGCATTGGTTATTCTTTCCTGGGTACCGCACTGCCCATCTGATCGCCTCATCTACACCCATCACCCCACGGCGCCGGTCCGAAGCCGACTGCGTCTTCTGAGTCACCCAACAGCATCCCACCGTCTTTCCAGCGATCCATATCATACAGAGCTCGCCTCCCCGTTCTCGACGCCAGCATCCTCCCACACTTGCCGTCCCCGGCAAACCCTGCCCGGCGCCCATCCACCATGGCCTCCTCCCAACCCCCCGCACCCGAAGCCGACGCCGCCGCGTGGACGCCCGACGCCTGGCGCGCGAAGCCCATCAAGCAGGCGCCCGCGTACCCGGACGCCGCGCGGCTGCGCAAGGCCGTCGCGGAGCTCGGCCGCATGCCGCCGCTCGTGCACCCGTCCGAGATCAACGCGCTCAAGGCGCACCTGCGCGACGTGGCCGAGGGCAACGCCTTCCTGCTGCAGGGCGGCGACTGCGCCGAGCTCTTCGACTACTGCCAGCAGGACGCCATCGAGTCCAAGATCAAGCTGCTGCTGCAGATGAGCGTCGTGCTCATCTGGGGCACCAACAAGCGCGTCGTCCGCATCGGCCGCATGGCCGGCCAGTACGCCAAGCCGCGCTCCAGCCCGACCGAGCTCGTCGCCGGCCGCGAGATCCCCAGCTTCCGCGGCGACATCCTCAACGGCTACCACGAGGACGAGCGCGAGATCGACCCCAACCGCCTTCTGAAGTGAGTGACGTGCGTTGTGTTTGGAGCACTGCGTTGGCGAGAGCGCCGTCCCGCCGATTTCAAGCTAACACGCGGTCGTGCGAAATGCAAAGGGCGTACCACCACTCGGCCGCGACGCTCAACTTTATCCGCTCGGCCATTGCCTCGGGCATCGCCGACCTCCGCCACCCCTTCGACTGGGGCCTCGGCCACGTCCGCGACCCGGTCCTCAAGGAGAAGTACTCGGAGATTGCGCGCAGCATCCAGCAGACGCTGCGCTTCCTGCACGTCATCAACGCCCGCCCCGACGAGCTCGAGACCGTCGACATCTTCACCTCCCACGAGGGCCTGCTGCTCGAGTACGAGGAGGCCCTCACGCGCCGCCTGGCCAAGCCCGCGTCGCACTCGCCCGGCAGCAGCCGCATCCAGACGCCCGTGACCCGCTCGCCGCGCCTCGGCGGCGTCGCCGAGCCCGCCGCGCCGGCCAGGACGCAGGAGTACTACGACACGTCCGCCCACTTCCTCTGGATCGGCGACCGCACGCGGCAGCTCGACCACGCGCACGTCGAGTTCTTCCGGGGCGTCGCCAACCCGATCGGCGTCAAGGTCGGCCCCAGCACGCCCGCCGCCGACCTGCTGGCGCTGCTGCGCGCCCTCAACCCGCGCCGCGAGCCCGGCAAGATCACGCTCATCACGCGCTACGGCGCCGGCCGGGTCGCCGAGCTGCTGCCGCGCCACATCCGCGCCGTCGAGGACTCCGAGTACCGCCGCTGCGTCGTCTGGCAGTGCGACCCCATGCACGGCAACACGCTGTCGACGGGCGCCGGCGTCAAGACGCGCCGCTTCAACGACATCTACCGCGAGCTCCAGGAGTCGCTGCGCATCCACAAGGAGCAGGGCAGCTACCTCGGCGGCGTGCACCTCGAGCTCACGGGCGACGCCGTCACCGAGTGCCTCGGCGGCAGCGAGGGCCTCGACGAGGACGACCTGTCCACCAACTACACCTCGTTCTGCGACCCCCGCCTGAACGAGAAGCAGGCCCTCGAGCTGGCCTTCCTGGTCGCGGACCACTTCTCCAAGGAGGCCAAGAAGAATTAAGAAGGCTGCGGGTGAACTGAAAAAAAAAAAGCCACATCTTTTGTTTCTGCAGCTCGCGTGTATATAGAGCCGAGGACTGGGCTGAGCAAGAGATGGGAAAAAGCAACTAAAAACGCATCAAATTTATCTCACAAAAGCTACATTGTAGAGTCGAACGACTCGTTTGATATCCAGACAAGGTCATGAGATAAAAGCGATGTATATGGTTTTGCATGATGAAAAAGCTAAGATGAATGGACATGGCCAATGAAAATGGTTCTTTTGTATACAGCCCCTTCTCTCCTTGAAGATGTGCTTGGTTTCTCGTGGCCATCTACTGCTCAAGATTTTTTCCCTTCTTTCCAAGTGTGCATATCATGCTTGTTATATATAAGCCCGACCACGCGCGTAAGCCCGACCACGCGCGGGTCGCCCTCTCTGCTCTAGAGGTGGATCGTCTGCGCGCCCTCAAACGCGTCGCCCTTGTCGAGCTTCTGCCAGCCGCGGACGCTGCCGGCCTCGATGCAGACCATCCGCTTCCAGCCGTCCTTGGGCTCGAAGTCGCCCATGCCGGCCGCCTTGGCGACGTGCGGGTTCCAGACGACGATGTCGTCGAGGTTGTCGCGGACGAGGCGCAGGCGCGGGGGGCCGCCGCCCTCGCGGAGCGCTACGGCGTGCCCCGGCCCGCCGGCGGGCGTGTATATGCTGTCCAGCTCGCCGTCAAACGTGATGGCGCCGGACTGCGTCTTGGCGGCGCGGGCGGCGAGCTGGTCGATGTACGGGGCGTTGTCGAAGCCGTCGATGGACACCTTGGAGATGTCCTGAGGAGAGTCTGCGTCAGCTTAAACGTAGGGAAGAAGGGGGGTTGGGGGGGGGCGCTTCTCACCTTGACGCGGAAATATGTGTGCAGGAGCGTCTGGAACTCAAAGGGCTCGTCGCCGTCGTTGGTTATGACAATGGTGGTCGTCAGGCTCTCCCGGGTCAGCGTGACGCTGTAGAGCAGGCCGAAGCGGTACGGCCAGGCCTTGCGGTACTCGTCGGCCAGCGACTCGGACGAGAGGCCAAAGTCGAGCTTGACGTTGGAGCTGTCGCCCTCGCTCGTGGACTTGCCGAGGAACTCCCAGCGCGAGTTGCGCGCGAAGCCGTGCTGCGGCAGGCTCTTGGTCTTTTCGCCGTTGCTGCCTGCGCCAAAGACCTACGTCGCAAGCAAAGCCAAATGCTGGTTAGCGACATTTCTGTTTTTTAGAAGACTTAAAAAAAGGGAATCGAGACTGGGGGAATCGAGACTGGGGGAATCGAGACTGGGGAGACAACACTCACCGGAAAGACGAGCGGGATGCCGCCGCGCACCGCCTTGGTGCCGTCGAGCTGCGCGGCGTCGCTCAGCCAGAGCTTCTCGTCGCCGGCCGCGTCCTTCCAGCTCAGCACGGTGGCGCCGTGCAGCAGCACGACGACTCTCTCGCCCGTCGGCAGCTCCGCGGCGACGCGCGAGTTGCCGTGAGAGATGGTGACGGCGGCCTGCGGGGGCAGGCCGGGAGTGGCGGCGAGCGCTGAGGGCCTATGCGGTCTGTCCACCATGGTAACTGGTTCTGCGTATATATGTGTGTATATGTGTATATGTGCTGTAGTCCGTGGCGTGTTCGGGCGAGGGGCTCGTGGATGCAAAAGCCGGGCAAAAAGATGAGGATTGTGAAGAGTAGAGGTCGGGGGTGCGTTCGCAGCAGCAGCAGCGGTTACGTCTTGTTTCGAGCGGCGGGGTCGCGGATGCTCGGCGTAGAGCGGAGAGTGTGCAGCAGCCTGATGTTCTCTCCGCGGCCGACTCCGTCTTGGGTAAATAGGGATGGGATATTGGTGGGGAATCGTAGGCAGGATACGGTCGGGGTTTCTCAAGAAAAAAGACGCCGTTGTTGAAAGGTCGAGAAATGGAAGCGGAAGCTGTGTTGGCTGAGAGCTATGGTGGGGTGAGGGGTAACTGGAGGGTATCTAGTTAATGCTCGCTGCGCCATACAACCCACGAGACGAGGCAGATGGGTTGTTGAAAATCGACCTATTGAAGGGGACGTATCCTTTGGCTGATTTTCGTAAAAGGATCATGCTGCTGAGAAAACGTTTGCATTTTGGCGTAGATACCATTTTGCCCCATCCTCATTATTCACAACACTGTCACAGAATGTCATTGCAGATGACGAAAATCATAGTTCATCCGATTCATTCCTTCCGTTATTTACGCCAACTCATGTATGTAGCAGCTGTGCATGCTTGCCACACCTTGCCCAGTCCCGTGTGGCAAGCCTGGATTGCAATAAGCTATATGAGAAGAACAGGGTATCTATCATGTCTTAACAGCAAAGAATTCAGCAAGTAAATAAGTCGACTGTTACACAGCGATGCGCACAGTTTACTTCTCCTGAGGCCGTGACGTCTCCTCGTCTGTCTTGGTAAACATGGCGTTGTTGTTGCCACTGCCCTCGCTGAGACTGCCGCTGGCGTGCTCAGCGTCCGCCTTCTCAGTGGACTCCTCGAAACCAATAAGAAGCTCTCCGTTCTTGCCGTACCGGTGCGGCATTTCGCGAGCGACCTTGACGACGTCCAGCGCACCCTTGAGGCCCGTGACCTTGCGGAAGATGCTGTCCATTTCCTCGAGCGAGCGGTAGGCTGTCTCGGGGAAGAAGAAGTAGACCGATGGCACCATAATCGCGTTGATGATAGCGAAGATGGTGTAGGTGTGGTAGTCGATATTCGTGAAGGAGACGGGGGTAATCATGACAACCATGAAGTTGAAGATCCAGTTGGCAGACGTCGACAGAGCGTTCGCTGGTGCGCGGGTACGGAGGGGAGTGATCTCGGCAGGATACAGCCAAGTCATTCCGAGCCAGCCGACAGCGAAGAAGGTGTTAAAGACGAACAAGAACACAACACCGGCAATACGCGTAGCATCTGTTTTGTGCGAGTTGACACCGGCGAGGATCGCCATGGTGCACGCTTGACCGACAGCACCGAAAAGCATCAGTTTGCGACGCCCGACTCGCTCGACAAGAAATACAGCAGGCCAAGAAGCGATGAAGTACTCGGTACCATTCAGGGCCGCCAGCAACCGAGCAAGGAATGGACTCATTCCAAGATCGGCGTAAATCTTGGCTGCGTAGTAGGTGATCAAATTAATTCCGGAAATTTGCTGGAACATTTGGTTGACATAGCCGAGGATAGTACGATGCAGCGTACGGTTCTCGTCCATGTGGAAAACTTCGCCATAGCCACCGGCACTCTTTTCCGCCGTATCCTTTATGGCGCGGTACTCATTCTCGACGTAAGGGTCCTCAGTATCCTTGTCTGCAATAGCAGCAATGACAAATCGGGCTTCTTCCTCGTGGCCCTTGAGAATTAGCCAACGTGGGGATTCGGGAAGACCCAGCACGAAGGCGAGAATGAAGATGCAGAAGACCAGCTGGAAAGCGAGGGGGAAGCGCCACGAGACAGACGTGTTTGTGAAGGACAGACCAAGGTCGATCCAGTACGACAACATGATACCGAAAGTAATCAGAGCACCCTCTATCATAACAAGCTTGCCACGCTTGTGCGAGGAGCACGTTTCTGATTGCCACATGGGAACAGTCGAAGTGTTGCCGCCATTACCAATACCAGTAATGATGCGACCAATGATGAAGTGTTCGATGGTGAAAGCAGAGGCTTGGAGAGCTGCGCCAATGGTCATGATAGCGGTGCCGAGGAAAATCATTCGGCGACGGCCAAGAGGGTTTCCGATGAAGATGGTAATGACTGCGCCAAGGAAGCACCCCAGATTATAGGATGCGATGGCGATACCCTGGTTGAGACTGCGCTGCGATCTAGAACCAGGAAGCTGGTCCATATTGGCGGCGTCGGCAAGATCGTTGATTTGGGGGAATTGCTCGAGGAATATGGGAAGCGTCAAAATACCACCCATGACACCCTGGTCTGTTGCCCGTGTTAGAATGAGTGGTGTGCAAGTCAGAACCGCTGCCTGCAGAAGGGCTTACCATAACCAAAGAGGAGAAAGTCGCATCCTGCAATCGTACTTATTGCCCAGTTGAGGGAACCGCCACTCATCCCCATGTACGTCTTTCTCGCCATGTTTGCAACGCGTACCGCACCTAAGGTGGCCTGGTTTGATCAGGTGTATAAGCGTGTGTGGTTTGGTAAGACACTCAAGCTCCGTCGCGTATAGGTTGATCAGACGAGGAGGGCCAGACAGACGGTGAAGAGGAGGGTCCTGCAAATGGAGGTTCAACAAGGGGGGAGGCCATTTATAAAGTTACATTGCAGCAAACTAGACAGTGCCAGAACGCACTCAGTTTCCGAATCCCAAGGCTGTCCGTACGGAGTACATGGAATACAAGCCGTCGTCCCACTGACCCCCCACAGACAGTCGCCCCCCCGACGCCGGGGACGGAGATGGTGGGTGATGTGGAGAGAGACAATCACTAGTGCGCCCGTCCAACATTGCAGGTTGTGTCACATACCCAGTAGAATAATGCGGTGCCCCCTCTGAAGTGCATATGTGACGCCTGCGACAGCAGTGGGCTGAACATGCTGTGTTGAGAAGTCGGGCTCGGAGGTTGATTTTCATCGTCGTTGCGAACGTTGGCTTCGCTGCCCCTGTGCCGTTGATCAGTCCGCGATAATAACTCTGCCGGAAGCACTAAGGGCAAGCCACGCCGGGATGCTCAAAGCGGTCCAAGTTCAACAGAGTGTGTCCCATGTCTCGGGCAGCCATACCAGGACAATCGGCTTACATGCCTGTCCGCCGGGAAGGCTGCCACCTCCGTTCACACCACCGTGAGAGGTATTTTTGGTTTTGGTTTTCCTCTTGGTACGCTTGCCTCGCTGACAAGTCGGCGTCCGCTGGCCGGATCGCGTACTGAGTGACTGATCTGAGAGTAGTTTCCAGCGGCAGGCTAAGGCAGCCCGCCGGGGATTGTGGAGGTCTGCACGACGTCATTGTTCTGACACTTTCGCATCCCAATTTTTTGTCTTTTTGCGCGCAGCGTCTGCTGCCCATAAAAACAATGGAGAATGGGTTAATGAAAACAGTAGGGGTTGCCATGCGACTCGTATGCATGTGCCTGTTAGGGGCCCAGTTGCACCAGGTATCGCTTGTGCCTATAGTAAGCAAAGGCGCAAATAGAACCGCTGCGGGCGCTGCAGGATGTTGCGGCTCATCCTATCCCCATCCACGGAGCCACCGCTATGGTGCGGGCTTGACTCTTTTGCTTGTTCTGAATCGCGGCGTTTGGGCGAACCGCTTGGCTGTTTTGTCGTCCTGTTCCTTGCAAAGTTGAAATTGCCAAGAATCCAATGAAATTATCGAAATGCCCAGAGATCTATGCTAGATATTCTCCACGGCTGACAGGCTGGGCAAGCCATGGCTCCAAGAGAGTGCGTGGCAAAGGCTCGGCGATGAAGAGGCGTTCCGTCTTTGAACAAGGGGTTTCGATGTTGCGTGGCGGGTGAGACTAGAGGCCGTCGATGGCAAGAAAACGAAGGTGGCTGCAATAGAAATTTGGTATTCATTACTGGAGTGAAAAATGGGAGGTGGGAAATGGAAATGGAAAAATGGGCAATTGACATGCCCGTTTGTGTAAGGCGATTACCAGCTGGCAGGCTCATCTCTGCCAGCTGACACTGCCAGCTGCCAGCTGACACTGCCAGCTGCCAGCTGCCAGAGCTGCCAGTGCCAGCCGCCAGTCCGCTGAACATGCTCATCCCAGTGCAACCTCATTCTACATTGATCCAAACGACTGCAGCGACAATCTCACGGGTACACTGCAGCTGCCCAGATTCCTCTCAGCCTGTCTGCTCTACGGTTTTCGTTTGGCATCTGCTCCGACATCGTCCTCGTTGCGCGGCCTCGCCCGTGGCCATATTCCCAATCGAGTGATCCAAGTAAAGGTGCGCCACCAAGCAACGACAATGAAGCTACTTGTGTTTGGTAACCACCGAATTTGACCGACCAAATAGCAGCATCCAAGGCCAAAGGTCGGAGCGGCGTCGCGCCACATCGAGCCAGGATCCCACCTCGCGGGGCTAGCCAAACAGGTCTGAGAGATGTCGCTTTCGAGAAATATCCGATGCGGTGGACCATCCTGCGTCGTACGGGAACGGCTGCACCAACACAGCCTCCGCCTTCGAGTCGCGTGTTGAGGTTTCATGTAATGACCGTGACGTCAATCAGCGGATCCTACGCACCCAAAGTCCAATTGCACTCTCCGCCAATGCAAGTGGGCAAGTGGGCAAGTGCGAAACTAAAGAGTCTTGGCGACAGGTTGCTGCCAACCAACGAACTAGACGTCATTCCGTTCGCAACATGCTGTTCTAGGTAGTGCTAATTAGGCTATCAGCTGAGAACCTGTCCCCGGGCCACATTGAGACAAGATAACCATACCAACTTGAGTGTCCATAAGGATGCGCGGTCACAGCCTCGAACCTTGCGGCCCAGAATCGCAACAGAGGCGACCAACCGAGAGGAACAGTGGTGTAGGCAGTTCCCATCCATATCCAAACCATAGTATGGGCCAAAATCGGGTCCAACAGAGAGCCCAGACGGCTACTGTCCAAGACGTCATATCATGGACTCTGGGCCGTTCTCCGCGCTTCCGCGAGCCATGAATACTCTAGCAAACTCTACATTCTACCTCGCGTTCTACCAAAGTCCCTCGCCAACAAACTCCCTTGGGAATTGAGACAACAAAAAAAAAACGTCTGCCCAGCTTGTTTCAAAATCTCCTGGGACAACCAGACAGCATGTCTCGGCTTGACCAAAACTGGTAACCCGAAAACAGCCCAAAATTCACCAAGCCACCTTTTCCAGAAGCGCTCCACTCTCGAGTCTAGGATATTAAACGGGCAAGGGAGGTGTCTTGTGGAAAACTCTGAACGGCGCAGCCTCACCGTTCTGGATGGTGCGAGGGCAAGGGCTGCAGCCTTCCGGTACAACGATGGCATATGCACAGCTTCTCATTTGGCGGGGTGGCCTGCGTCGCATCAAACCCGACGTGGCAGCCTTCCTACAGCATATGCAATGACAATCTCGACCGCTTCTGGTAGAACATTGGCTCTTGGCGCGCGGGCTGGATTCCAGCCTCGCCAACCCCGGCTTACATACCACCAGCCCGTGGTGTGAAGCACGCAGAACTAACAAGACCGAGTTGGAGCCGAAGGGTGCACACCTTGGACGCCTCGATGCACGAGTCCTACGGGCAACGCATCGGCGGTCGCCTAGCCAGGCCGCCGAGCGACAAGGAGAGACGCATTCACCAAGTGACACTTCGCGGATTTTTCGTGAGAGACAATGCCCCCGTGTGCTGTATTCGTGATGTGTAAATATATACATACATTTCCTCCCCCATTGACCAATACATACGGGAAGCCTTTTCCTCCTTCATGGCCCCTCCGCCAACGGGACAGAGCAAAACAAAAACGCCCTGAAAAAATAACCAACATAAGCTGAAATGAAACCCTTAAAAAAGAAACCCCATCTTGTCCAATATCGTTAAAATGAGTACCCAAACGTGAGAGCAGAGCATTGACAGGGAGATGAATTGGCAAGAAGGTATAAAGAGACAAGCCAGCATCCGTTTCCTTTGCAACCTGCCTCGTAGCCCTTCGATCGACTTGTCGCATTCCGTAGCCAAACCCATGAACACCTGCTACCAACGTGGTGACGCCAATAATGCTTGAAATGTACAGTTCAATGTGAATGTCTTTCGACTTTTTTGTTGTGTTTTTCTTTGTTCGTGCTGATTGTATTTTGTATTATTTCGCTCGTTTTGTCGTGCCGTTGATTCGAGCACTTTTTTTTCTTCTTCACTCGCTCTTCCTTCCGCGGAACTCGGCTGAGTAGATCTCTCGCTTCATATCTAGAAGCATCTCCTCCATCTTGTACACCTCGTCGCGGGACAGTGTGGTGTTGCGGAGTTGTTCAAGGCCCTGTCGGAGAGTGTCCATGATAGAAGCCTTGGCCAGTTGTTCCGCGGCCGGCGTATTCGCCGGTTCGAGTATCTCTGGCACTGCCGCGGCTGTCATATCGACACCCTCATTCCTTGGTTGGCTGGCGGTAGCAGCTGTCGCCTCCGTAACGAGCTGCGACATGATTTCTTCATCTGTGTCTAGGCCTTCCTTAGGGCGCGGAGGCACAGCGCTGCGACGTTTATTCTTAGTATTGCCTCGACTGCGAGTGCGCCGCTTCAAAGGCGATTCCTCAACGGATCTATGCTTCTGTCTCGCGCTCCTCTTGGCATCCCTCGGCGTTATCTCCTGGTCTTCTTCTTGTTTGAGCTGTGGAAGAGATTGCGACGCCTCCGACTCCTCTTCAGCAGCCGGCACGTCCCGGTCTTGAACCGCTGGCTCAGGCTCGGGGTCAGACTCAGGCTCGGGTTCTCGCTCTGTAGAGCGACGCTTTCTGGGAGTACTGCCGGCACTGGAAATTCTGGATCGCTTCCGTTTGCGACTCTTTGACTTACCAGCCGTATCAACCTCTGCCTTGTCACCAGGTGTAGACGGTACGACAGGCGAAGAGGGTACAGCAGGCAAGTCGTCGGGTGCCGAGCTAGGAATGACAATTTCCATTGCGAAATTCTTGGCAGGTTCGGTTGCTGTGGCCTTACCACGCAACGACTTGCGTCTTCGAGATGACTTGCAAACGACAATGGCTGGTTCGAGGTCGACTTCTTCCGAAGCTACGCCATCTTTCCGACCTGGCTTGGTTTTCGATTTCTCAACGCCGGCTTCCTTGGGAGCTTGCTTCGCAGGAGTAGATGCCGAACCGCGTGACTTGTCTTTCCGAGAGCGGGCCGAGGATTTCTTATGCTCCTGGGGCTCAAGCTTCGTATCTTCGTTACCATCGTCCTCAATATTGAGACTCGATGGGATCACCTTGATGGGCTCGTCCTGTACAACACTTCCGCGCCGGCGACTCCTAGTCACCATGCCAGCAGCTGGTTGTGGAAGCTCTGCCAAAGCAGCGGGCTGAACTTGCTCGGCCGCGATGCTACCTGTTTGATTGATAGCCGGGGATCCAGGCGGTGATGAAAACTCCCAGTCTTCCATGGAATGGTCTGCTCTTGGTCGAGATTTAAGCTCCGAGAGTAGGGGGCATGGCCGTGGCAGTGGCGGAGACGATGGGGGATCATTAAAGTCATCCAGTTGAAGAACTTGGCCTCGTCTTGGAGTGGGTGTGGACGTGATATGTTTGCCGTACTTCTCTTCCCTTTGCGGAGTGCCCTTCTGCGTTGGCCTTGTTTTGGTGTTAGCCTCACTGGACTCCTTCTCATCACCCGACGTGTTGGCGGATGGGTTCTGCAGCTCAGAGTAGATGGTATTTTCCTCGCGCTGGCGTTCACGAACTTCTTTCTGTCGTTCAGTAAGATGTTGCGACTCCTCAACCACCGGAGATGAAGATGCAATTGTGGCGAATTTGATTTGGGAGTTGTCGTGTCGAAGACGCTTTGGCGTGGCTGACGGTCTCGATCGTGTAGTTCTGGTAGGCTCGGGTATTGTTTCTGCACGACGCTTTCTCGAAGGAGCCTTTCGCAGAGAGGGAGTAGACGAACCAGCCGTGCTATGCAGTTCTTGTTGTCCGTCTTGATGAGATGACATCGATGAGAGAGCAACAAAACTAATGTCTTCTCTACCGCGACCAGATTGAGCACCGAAATCGCCAGCTTCAGAGCCTGGAAGTGCAACATGCAGCCTAAGGCGCAGCGAAGATACAGCAGATTTGAGACTTTCGGAGCAATCCACGCTCTCCTCATCCTTAACCAGGGTATTCCATGCATCGGCAGCCTTTTGAACAATATGTGTTTGCTTGCTCTTGAAGGCGGTTGTAAAGAGTGCCTCTGCATCATCGAATTGAGCCTTGTTCAGGGAACCGTTGCTAGTAAAGATGGTGCAAGCTTGATCCCAAAGCTTCTGGGTGGCTTTACACACAGAGTCGCCACCTTCTTTTCCAAGGAGCGATCTTTTGTCCAGAATCCAGATACAGATGCCAGACTGCATCTTGTTGAGAAGCTTGAGCCCATGGGCAGCACTTGAGCGGTCCAGAAATCCGGTTACTGAGTGAAGAAAGAGCGAGGTATCCTCGCTCGGAGAATTCTCTTTGGCTGATGAGTAAAGCAAGCTAAGACAATTGTTCCCTAGCTTGTACAGATGGTCGTACGGATCAGCCGAATTGCTCTTCGCTGTCGTCAGAGCGGTTCCCCATAATCTGCGTCGAGCAGCTTCCACGGCGTGCGCATCCCGTGGCATATTCGCAACTTGGAAGAGAGCCGACGAGGCTTGGATTGCCATTGTGTACTGTTGCGTCCGAAGTGCACCCGCGTTAGGGAGGACAGAGTCAACAAGAGCTTTTGCCAATGGTTCGACAACGGCCAAGGCAAGACCCGCATCCCCAGCTTGAGACTTCGTATGTTCACAAACTTTAGCAAACAGTGATGTCCATTGCAAAAATGGCAAGTTTGGATGTGACATGAGGCCCCTGTCTAGGAGAGAAACAAATTCACGGTACACTGGGCCAAGAAGTTGCTCGCTGCTAGAGATACTAGAGGTGGGCACGTCCGAGGGAGCACTGAGAATCAAGCTCAAGTTCTGCGAGGCAAGTATCCATGGAGCGAAGGGGGTTGTAGAGTTTCGGGGAAGCTGATGTAGTAGTTCCCTGGCGAGTTCAAGGCGAGCTTTGCGGGGCCGATCCTTGAAGAATGGCTCGAAGACTGCAGAGAAAAATGTGCTGAGCGCTTCACCGTCCTTGGTGCCAGGAGGTGGTGAAGAGAACATGTGAAATAGATGCAAAACCGGAATACGGGATACCCCTTGCGTGTTTTCGGGCTGCTCATTGCGGTGAGACGGCGTTAGTATGGGTTCGAATGTGTTTGAGGTCATTGACAGCTTCTTTTCCATAAAGGGTAGGATTCTCAGCCCCTGCACGAGAATCGCAACGAGGTTTTCCATGCCTGCGAAGAATTTTGCGATGGTTGCCTCATCTGCTCCGGGCACGCCAGTTGACCAGACCCTCGCAATAAAGCTGAATGTACAGGCAATAAATTTGGCGGTATCCTCTGATACTTTGATATCCTTGGCAGAGGCAGAGGCAATCGAGCCGACAAGTATTTGCCAAAGTCGATATGCCAAACTTTCCTTGTTGGCCAAGTCGAGGAATTTCTTCTCGAGAATTGCGCATACAGGCTGCAGAACCTTGTCACAGTTCTTTCGTACCCATTTCTGGTCAATCGGTGGCAATTCATCGGCCTTTGCCGGAGGGAGGTCCACGATTCGGTCATGCCTCCAGACTCGGGGTGTCGCAATATCCAGCAAGCCAACAAGGAGGTGTGACGCTTGCATAAGAGAATCGCCAGGAATGTCAGGCTTGCCGTCAAGGCTGATAAGGAGGTTCATGATCGGGTGGACAGTAACATCCCATACTGTATCGGCGGGATATTTGTCGCTTCCTGGTGACAGGGCATAGTAATAAAGGTTGCAGATGCCACCAAGAACAATGCGCTTCAGCTTTAACGCTTCTTCAAACTGCTTCGGCGAGGACTTTCGTCGCAGTTGGCTTGACAGCGGCTGGCAAAGTGTTCCTAGGACTTTGGGGGAGATCTTGACATCGGTCAGAGACAGGTAGATGTATCTGTTCCAGGCGTAGTTGGCCTCTTGTTTTGTCAAGCTATCTGTCATGTTGAATGCCGACTGTACAAGGGTTAACCATGGGCCGTAGTACTGCCATCGCTCAAGAGGACATCTTAGAAATAAGATGACAACGCTCCATATCTGCGGGACAGCAGATGATGTCTGTTTGTCTTTGATCATCTCTTGTAGTCTTGAGATGTAGAATGCAATGTAAGTCTCGCCTTCGCTGGTCGCTTGCAAGATTTCGGTCGCTCTTCGCATTAATGGCTTTTCGGATCGCAAGTTAAAGCCAGCTTCGGTGCCGAGGCCTATGGCCTGTGATCTTATCTCCTTGATGCTGCTCAACATGTCTGTGAACATGTCTTGCAGCCAGTCAGAGTGTGCAACCATGTGTTTTGGGGCTTGTTTGACGAGACGCTTGTAGATATGAATTCTGCTCATGATAATGCTCTTGCCGGTTAGATGATTTTCGATCTTGTGTAGAGAGGCGACCAGGCGTCCAACACGGTCAGATGTCATGACTTTGGGTGGGAAGTTTTGGAAGGCCACCACCTGCATCAAATGACGGATGACATCCTTTTTCGGTGTCGAGGCATCTTCAAACGAGCGAATAGCGTGGTCGATCATGAAGATTCCGAAATCCGCGGTCAATGTCGAGGCGATGGCAGGGAAATGGAGAAACGTCGCGACGAGGGTGAGGGCGTGGTTAATGAGAGAAGTGTCGGGTGTTGCGTTGCCATTTTTGGCGGTAATATCGCGCTGGATGAACTGCATGAATAGGCTCATCTTGTCCTGAAGAGCAACACGGTCGGGTAGGTTGTTGGATGCCTTGAGGGCACGTGCCAGCATCATGTAGGCATCGAGCTTCGAGTCGCGGTCAGAGCCGGCGAGCTGCTTGATTGTTGAGTCGAGCATGTCGATCATGTTTCCTTGCAGCGCGTCTCCGTTGGCGTCTCCGTTGAGAGAGTTGATGAGAGGGCTAGGTGACGAGGATGGCTTAAGAATGCCCTTGATGGGCCTCGACGCCGAGGACGGGGTGGCGGACGCGGCTGGTGATGGCTTGGCCGGCCTGGAAGCGTCGTTGAAGTCGGAGGGCTCTTGGTATTGCGTATGGGCAGACCACTCGACCTTTTTCCTCGTCCGCCCAGAGCCAGGGTTGGGTTCTGCCGCAGGCGACGACGCGGAGGCTGCATTCGGGGGTGTCTGGAGGCTCAGACGAGGGTCGAAGGGAGCACGTCTGGTCGAGAGCGCGGGTGCTGTCGTGGCGTCGCGAGTGTGGTTCGTTTCTCGAGGGGGCGTGGGAGGTCGGGCTGGCAGCGACGTGAACAGAGTTGCCGCGGCCGTGGCTACTGAAGATGCCATGGCTGCCAGGCGGCACCGGCGACCTAGACAGCGAAAGGGCCAGAGGTGACACAGGGGACGGCAGGCATCTGGTGGCGGAAGACGACAGGCGTTTTAAAGGAGCAAAACGTGGAAGCCAATGAGTAGGGTAAAACCAATTCACGGATCGGATAAGGGAGGGCGATGGCAGGGTCGAGTTGGAGGTCAAATGCAGGGCACCATCCAGGTCCTGGGCCGTGTCTTGGGACTACCTTGGTATATGGTATGGCAAGATGGATTTTCGCCCTTGGCGGGAAAGTACCGAATCCATTAAACGCGGTCACGGTTCACGTCGAACGCGTGTGGCGGACGAGCTGGGCCGGCGCGTGGCTGGTGGCTGGAGGGCCTGTGGCGGGCTGGGGGCGTGCTACAGGCAAGCTGCGCCACATCAGATTGCCCGCCTGTGGCTAAGACACCTCAGAACCCCGGTGGGTAGGGAGGTAAATAGGGAGTGTATCGGTGTAAATTATTTACGGGCGTTTTTTTTTTCCTTCTGGAAATCTCAAGACTAAATATTGTCCCTTTTTTTAAAAACTCAATCGCCTGTATCTCACCCTCCAAGTGCAGCTTCAGCACATCCGTTGGCTGCCAAAACTCTCCGCCCGTTACAACGGCATCCCATAGGTACGTAGGTACCAACCACCAACGCCGCCAAACCCCATCCAACTCAATTGCCTTCCTCGTATGTAGGGAAACCAAAAGGCTGATATGAACAAAAGCAGCATCCCCGCCATCTCAGGCGAACTCTCCACGGGAAAAGGTCCGCGCTGACGGCTAACTTGAGAACCCCCCATCCTCACAACCAAGAGCGCCCCTCCACCAGAATCGCCAGGTGGGGTGGGTTGCAACCAAACAACCGCTATCCGGCCACATCTCTCGTTGCTTGAGCAAACTCGGCTAGGAGCATCATCTCGCATGCGGATTTCCTCTTGTTGAGGCTCAGGCGCTGGTCTTTTCTCTTGCATACGATCATCTGCCAAGCCCATCTGTACATACGCACATCGAGACACGCCTACCTACCTCGGGACGCTGCAACTCTCACGGCCGTCACAGCCGTCAGCCCCGTGGGCTCCGCGCTCCCCCCCCTCTCCCTCTCCCTAGATATACATTATTCCGGGCCAGCGCATCCATTGCCTCAATTCGCGTCACCGAAATCTCTACCCCTTTTCCATAGAGAAATAGCATCATGTCCGCGCAGTCTCTTGGTACGGCCACCGGCCCAGGTAGGTTTCCTCCCCTTCCATTAGAGCACGGCTGCTCCGAAACTGACAATTCTCTCTCCTGTAGCAAAACTCGACGCAGTCACCAAACTCGTTGACAAGTTAACAAAGGATATAGGTAGCCTTTCCATGGCTGCTGAAGGTCGGCGCGGCACCACCTAGACCGATTCGCTGGGATTTCGCCTGACAACGTACAGATCGAAACAATGCATTTGAGGAACTGAAAATCTACGGCCGTGATCCTCGCCATGCCGAACCCATCTTCACAAAACAGGTTAGATTGTTCTACGCTCGCGGAAAGGGGGCCGCACCTGTCAACTAACATGGCAACACGTTGCGCAGGGTATATCTATGCTACTCACATTTGCCTTTAATGACAATGCGCCGAGCGAGACATCACGCGGTGCGCTCAGGGTTCTTGCCAACTCAATGGTGCTCAAACCCGAAACGAGACAAATGTTCGTTGACAGCGGATACGCAGCCAAGGCATGCAAACGACTGGATTCTTTGAGTTGGGACGACGAATTTCTCCTCTCGCGCATCCTCTTCCTCTCGACATATAGCGAAGAGAAAATCAAGCTATCCCCCTTGATTAAAGAGCACGGGCTTGCTAGTAGCATCAATGCGAACCTTGGCCGACATGCGGCTTCCAAATCTGCCAGTAGTCGCACAGCCGCCGGGTCAACGGAGGAGATGGCTCTGCCCGAGACGCTCAAGCTTCTCCACAACGTTACTCACTTCTGCCCAGAAGAAGCGTCAGCGTTTACTCCGTCGGTGCCGCATATCATTTCGCTACTGTGCAGCCGCAAGTTGCCGACTACGAAGGTCCTGGATCCGCCATTCGGCCCTCTTGTCAACTCTCTCCTCAACCTAGATTTGGTGGCTGAAGCATGCAAGTCGGCGCTGTTTCCTAGCGGTGATGAAGCCAAAATAGGCTGCAAGCTGGTCGAAATACTAGACAGAGCCATGAAGGAGTATTCTGGTAGTGAGCTGGATACGTCGGTCACGCCAGTCGTCAAATTCCTTCTCGAGGTATACAACATCGCCCCCGAGCCAGTTCAGAAGAAGCTTCGTGATAGCATTTTACCCACATCGGAGGATCGTGAAAGCGTGCTGGGCAAAGGCTCGTCGCTGTCAGCCCGTCTCCTGAAGACTTCTATTGACCCCATGACCCCCCACCTTGGCCCAGTCATTTCGCACCTCTTCTTCCTCATGTCAGAGAATGACGGCTCCAAATTTGTGGAAAATTTTGGCTATGGATACGCGTCTGGATACCTGTTCCAGAACAATGTGCCCATACCTGCATCCGCGAAAGCGACTTTCGATGCTGCAGGCGAATCTGGAAGCCCGCGGCCGGTAAACCCCATCACAGGCCAGTTCATTGACAGAGAGAAACCTGACGACCTACCACCAATGACGGACGAAGAAAAGGAGCGAGAAGCAGAGCGTCTCTTTGTCCTGTTCGAGCGGTACGTTTGCTGGCTGCTGACCTTGAATTCACCTGCTGAGTTTGAATTCACCTGCTGAGTTTGAATTCACCTGCTGAGTTTGAATTCACCTGCTGACCATTTCAACTCTGTAGCCTTAAGAGGAACGGCGTCCTAAGCGTACAGAATCCTGTAGAGCAGGCTGTGCGGGAGGGTAAACTCCGCGAGCTCAAAGATGGCGAGGTTGAGGAGGTTGACTGAGCGAACTGCGTAGCACGCGGAAACCCGAATAATGCGTAGCACGTGGTGTGAATGGTGATATTATAAGGAAATAGCGTCGTTCTCACGGCTATATATATGTGTGCATTGGGGGTATTTAAAGTGACGCATAGCATAGTAGGATTTGTTTGCATTCACGCAGCTATATGGTTCCTTTCACGATCCGCGTACGCCTTGTGGTCTGTTTGTAGGCAGGTTTGCCAGGCGGCCCGCACGCTCACCTGCCGGCTGGCTTCAAGTTCTTGCATCTTGAGCTTCACAAAGCCAAACGTAACTTCAGCTCTACAACAACTTCATATTAAGTCGTATTTGCAACTTGTATCTCTACTCGACTCAGCAGAATGCCTCCCACGGTAGTGCGCCTGCCGTTCCCGGATGCAACCTCTACACCAAAACAGAACGAAGATGCTCCTTCTGAGAGCTCAATGTGTGTTCAAACACCTTCTTCCTCCAAAAAGCTTCATACAATCTAATACAGCTACAGCGATGACCATGTCGTCTCTGATACTATCCGCACTCAGCTAATGGAGACAGCCGCAACCGCCATCGAAGCTGCTGCTCCCGCAAAGCGACGCACCAGCAACGGCGAACCTAGCGGAAGTGCACCTCACAAAAGGCGATCGCGATCTCAGCCAGAAGCAGATGGCGAAGAGGACGCCGGCGCAGCAGGTAGCCGTCCGAAGACGGCGCCTTCGAGTGGAGGAGCTGCTGCAAAGCGAAGGCGAGCCGAAAACGCCGATCCCATCCCCGAGGGTGAACTTCATCCGACAGCGAAGAAACTCAAAGGCGGGAAGAAGAAAATGCAGGCAGAGGGCCAGAGCGAGAGTCCCAAGTCGGCCTCGGATCAGGACGCGGAGGAGGAGGAAGGCGGGAATGTATGGGACGTGGAACAAATCGTCGGCGCGCGCATCGAAGCCGACACGTATATCCACTGGTACCTGGTAAAGTGGAAAGGCTGGTCAGCCAAGCACAACACGTGGGAGCCGAAGAAGAATTTGACCAGCTGCCTGGATCTCATCGAGGAGTTTGAAGCCCGGGAGGAAAGAAAGGCCAAGGCTAAGAAGAAGCAAGGCACAGAAAGTTGAACCGTGTGCCCTGGGATATGGCGAACTACGTGGAGACGAGTTACCCGGATACGCCAGGCAAGTACATGCGATGGGAACGGCTCGTGATGTGATGGCGGGACGAGCCCGAGGAGATATTTGCTACTGACGCCTATTCCAATATCAACAGCCAAATATTCTGCTTCCTCTTGTTTTAAAATGATATACAAAATGCGATTTTTTTTCTTTTTGGTCTAGTTGAAATTTTGCACCATGGTGACCATGCCGAGCACGCTGGAGATGAGGCATAAGCAGCTGCGGGTGAGGTTGAGCATGTTCCAGCGCCGCAGCAGCTCGCGCAGGTTCCACGCCTTGGCCTCGTCGCGGCCCTCGGCCATCTTGTGCAGGCACGTGTTGGTGTAGCGCATGACGACGACGGTGAAGGGCACGATGCTGACGACGAAGACGGCCGCGGCCGCGTACCCGCCCCAGACGCCGCCGGCGCGGCGCGCGTCGTACGCCGTGTAGCCGTAGGCCAGCGTCACGGCGGCCGCCACCTTGGGCATCAGGTTCGCGCCGCGGCGGTACAGCTCC
>LUFD01000048.1:0-31409 GCA_003025255.1 Cordyceps pruinosa
CCGGCGGGAGGGCCCGGGCGGCGTCGTTGTCGAACTGCGCGAAGCGCGCGGGCGTGGCCGGGTCCGCGACGGCGCCGGCCCACTCGTCAGAGTAGCCGTCGACGAGGCGCTGCATCTGCGCCTCGAGCGCGGCGCACATCCCCAGGGAGTCGCGCAGCAGCACGTCGCGCAGGTAGGCGACGCCGCCGCCGCCGCCGGGCAGCGACGCGAGCCACGGCGCGGTGCGCTGCAGCTTGTCGGCGGTTCGGATGTACAGCATCAGGTAGCGGTCGAGCAGGGCGACGACGTCGGCGGGCGCGACGTCCTTGGCGAGCAGCTGCGCGTGCCTGGGGTGCGCGCCGCCGTTGCCGCCGACGAAGACGTTGAAGCCCTTTTCCGTGGCGATGAGGCCGAAGCTGCGCGTCGCGAATTCGTTAGCAAATTTCCGCTTTTCTCTTGGTATCGTGCAAGCAGCTTGATCAGGGGCAGGCAGGGGTCAAACGCACTCTTTGCTCTGCGCCTCGGCGCACTCCCGCACGCAGCCGCTCACGCCGCCCTTGATCTTGTGCGGCGCGCGGATGCCCTTGTAGCGCTCCTCGAGGCGGACCGCGAGGCCGACGGCGTCGCCGATGCCGAAGCGGCACCACGCGGACCCGACGCAGCTCTTGACGGTGCGGAGCGACTTGGCGTACGCGTGGCCCGACTCGAGCCCCGCGGCGCCGAGCTCGCGCCAGATGGCGGGCAGGTCCTGCTTGCGCGCGCCGAAGAGGTCGATGCGCTGGCCGCCGGTGATCTTGGTGTACAGGCCGTACGCGTCGGCGACGCGGCCGATGGCGAGCAGCTTGGCGGGCGGGATCTCGCCGCCGGGCACGCGCGGCACGACCGAGTAGGTGCCGTCGCGCTGCACGTTGCCGAGGTAGCGGTCGTTGGTGTCCTGCAGGCCGCGACGCGCGGCGCCGAGCACGGGCCTGTTCCAGAGGGAGGCGAGGATGCTGGCGACGGCGGGCTTGCAGAGCTCGCACCCGATGCTGCCGGCGCCGCCGCCGGGAGAGGACGCGGCGTCGTGGTTGCCCGCGTCGGCAAAGATCTCGGCAAAGGTCGTCAGCTCCTTGACCATGACGATGTGGAAGAGCTCGGTGCGCGAGTGCCGGAAGTGCTCGCACAGGTGGTTCGTCACCTCGCCGCCCATGGCCGTCAGCGCGCCGTTGAAGATGCTCGTCACGAGCGGCATGCACCCGCCGCAGCCCGTGCCGGCCTTCGTGCACGCCTTGACCGCGGCCACGTCCTTGCACGCGCCGCTGCGCACCTGCGCGACCACGTCCGCCTTGGTGACGTTGTGGCACGAGCAGATCTGCGTGTCGTCCTCCAGATCATCCCCGCTCTCCTCGCCGCCGCCGCCCTTCTTCCCGCCGAGGATGAGCTCCCCCGGCGGGACGTCGAGCGCCTTCATCGCCTTGACGAGCGGCACGACCTTGACGTAGTCGCGCGTGTCGCCAATCATCATGCCGCCCAGCAGGTACCTCCCGTCCGCCGTGAAGATGTACTTCTTGTACACGTTCTGGAACGGGTCCCTGTACGTGAGCACTTTGGCCTGCCTGTCGACCGCCGCCGTCTCGTCCTCGCTCCTGGCCTTGGCGTCGCGGACGTACGCCGGTGGCAGGTGCTGCGGCCCGTCGCGGTCCGCGAAGACGTCGCCGAAGCTCGCGACGTCGACGCCGAGCAGCTTGAGCTTGGTGCTGACGTCGGGCCGGGCGAACGCGCGCGGGCTGTGCAGGCGCGCCTGCTGGGTGAGGTTGAACGCGAGCACGTCGGCCATGGCGACGCCCGGCGCGATGAGGCCGTACGTGGCGCCGCGCCAGCTCGCGCACTCGCCGACGGCATAGACGTCGGGCACGCCGGTCCGCAGCGCGTCGTCCACGACGATGCCGCCGCCCCCTGTGTCCGCGCACTCGAGGCCAGCGTTGCGCGCGAGCTCGTCGCGCGCGCGGATGCCGATCGCGAAGCACACGGTGCTGCACGCAATCTCCTCGCCGTCCTCGAAGACGACGCCGCGGACGCTCTTAGCACCCGCCGCGCCACTGCCGTCGTCGTCGACCAGAATGCGCCGGACGCGCTTGCCCAGCATCACGTCGAGGCCGAGCGCGCGGACCTGCTGCACGACCATGGCGCCCGCGTCGGCGTCCAGCTGGCGGCTGAGCACCCAGCGGTTGCGCTCGACGAGCCGCACCCGCCGGTAGGCGTCGAGGTCCATCATGGCCTTGGCGGCCTCGAGGCCGAGCAGCCCGCCGCCGACGACCACACCGTCCTTGCCCTTGTCCTTGTCCTTGGCGAAGGCGATGAGCCGCACGAGGTCGTCAATGGTGCGGTAGACGAAGACGCCGCGGGCGTCGTGGCCGGGCGTGCCGCGCGGCAGCACCGCGTCGGAGCCGGTGGCCAGCACCAGCACGTCGTAGGGCACGCTGTGGCCGGTCTCGCAGTGCACCGTCTTGGAGGCGGTGTCGATGTCGACGACCTTGGTGCTGATGTGGCACGCGAGGCCCTTTTTCGCCGTGGTGTCGTACTAGATATTTTATTTCTCCGTCTTAGCGATAAACACCCTCATTGTAGCGTGCTGATTAGGAGTGCATACCCATTCTTGCGGATTGAGGTAGAGGTTGGGAATCTTGCGGTGGTTGAAGAAGCTGGTGAGTCCGACGCGGTTGTACGCCAGATAGGGCTCCTCGCCGAGGACGGTAATGTCGTATTCTCTCTCCTTTGTGTCGTATTTCAGAATCTTTTCTCTGCGTGGGATTTAGGAATGTGCTTGGGAGATGGCTGGACTGGACGAGATGGCTTACATGAATGAGATGCCCACCATGCCCAACCCGACGACAACAAGCCTCTTCCGAGGAGGCTCCCTTTCTTCCATGGTATTCTCCTTTCAATTACCAAGGTCGAGTACGGGGAAAAGTAGCAACGTCTGTATGCAGCCGGCACGCGGGGCAGTCCAGCAATCTTATGGCATGCACTGCAGGCTGCAGGCTGCAGTCCCCCCTTGCCAATCACCGTGCGCCTATAACAAAAGGCACGCTCATAGGCCCTCCCGCGGAGAAGCATATTCACAGAAAGCCCTGTGGCATCGTATCAGACGGATTCGGGGTCACGCCCATGGCTGGTTCCCTGATAAGCCCTCAGGCCACACGCCGCCCGACTGTCGCCGAGGTATCTGCGGCGTCGCCATGATAAGATCGTCTGTCACCCCGGCTGGCCAAACCCCCCGGAGAAGCGAATTTCGATCGGGAGAGGGAAATTGAGGGGCGTGGCACAGCAGCTTATCAGTGGGCTGGATGATGGTCTCCTTTCTCCGATTGAGTGTATCTGGGAGTCGGCGATCGTTGGGCAAACGCGGCTGTGCGTATCAGCGACACCCGATTGGCTGGGGGCTCTACATCGAACCACGTCGCTTCGCCTTGTTCGATCAAGCCTGCACGTACCAATTTTCCGTCCTGTTTGGTTTTCTGTCATGCGGAATTTCGTCTTCTTCGCCTGAGGCAGCACCGCAGTATGTGAAATTCCTGCCCATGATGCAGGTTCCGGCCAGGCGTCGGCCAGCGCGCAGCACAAACCCCCCACCATCTCCCCGCCAAGACCGGCACCACTTTGACGCGGCCCGGCTTCATCCAACGTCATTCATCCAACCGCAAACCACACCACGCACCACGCATCGCACGACAACAATCCTACCCTACTCCCCGTGGCTGCCGCTCTACATACAATACACTCTACCTACAATACACAACGCCCGCTGCCTTACTGACTAGAGAGCCCCGGCCTCCCCTCTCATCCCCATTCCACCGCCTCCCCGCGGGAAGAACAACCCCCAATGTCCCAGGCACCACCACCACCGACCGCCGCCGCCGCCGCCGCCGCCGCCTCCCCCGGCGACTTCCAGTTCCCGCCCGAGTACTTCTTCCCCGCCTTCTTCACGCGGCAGACCAACCTCGCCACGCGCCACGCCCAGCGCCGCACCTGGGCCGCCCTCGTGCTCGCCTGGGCGCGCCACCGCCGCGCCTTCCGCCTGCGCCTGTCCGAGGCCGCCGAGTCGGACCTCTTCCGCCACCGCCGCCTCGAGCGCCGCCTGCAGCCGCCCGACATCCGGGAGCTCTTCGACGCCATGGTCAAGGACGGCCAGGCCGAGTACGTGGCGTCGCCGCAGGACGGCGACGGCGCCGGCGCGACGCAGGACGTCGTGCTGGTCTACTGGAGGAAGCCTGAGGAGTGGGCGGCGCTGGTCGAGGCGTACGTCGAGGACACGGCGCAAAAGGGCAGCGTGCTGACCGTGTACGAGCTCTCCGAGGGCGACGGGACGCGCAACACTGGTAAGGTTTTGCCTGATTTGCCCTTGCCTTCTACGCTCCGTAGACTTTGTCATCCTGCGGGTGTGCTTGCGGTCTGCTAATCGTGGACGGAAACAGAGCTGCACGGCATCGACAGCGAAGTCTTGCGCAAGGCGCTCAACATACTCGTCAAGCGCGGCAAGGCCCAAATCTTCGGCCAAGAGGACTCTCTCGGCGTCAAATTCTTCTGAAATCGTACCGTTTCAAAGAAGCGTGCAATCATCATTTTGCAGTGTGGTATATACTTGATACAGGAAGAGAAAAAGAAAGCAAAAACCCTTATACCGAACCATCTATACTCCGGGAGATATGACCAACCCACCCAATGCCGGCACACAGAGAGAAAAAAGCAAATTCACAGCCAGGGGAAGTCCCCCCCTCAATCCTTCTGCCGAAAGTTTTCCACCGCAAACTTGTCGTCGTACCGCACCTCCTGCGCCATGGCCACGTCCAGGAGCCAGTCCGGCGCGACGACGCGCGGCTCCATGTGGCCGCGGCGCGCCATCTCGCGGAACCGCGGCCACAGCGCCCTCTCCTCGGCGCCGACGCCGCTGATCAGGTACACGGGGTCCGGCGGGGCGCCGCCGTCCTGCTCCGCCGTGGTCGGCTTGATGGTGGTGCCGCTGCGCGCGCGGTAGATCTTGAAGAGCGCGCCGTTGGCCTCGGCCACGGCCTGGTAGCTGCGCGGCCCGTTGCGGATGCCCTCGGTGCAGTACACGGCCACGCCCTGCAGCAGCCGCCCGCGGTGCGCCTGCGCGCGCGCCACCGACCGCTCCAGCGAGAAGTCGTACCGCCGCTCCGCGTCCGCGTCCCGCAGCGCGTAGTCGCCCGCCGCCGGCAGCGCGCCCGTCTCCAGCGCCTCGTCGAGGAACGTCGACGAGATCACCTCGGGCCCGCGCGCCAGCGCGCACAGGAACTTGACGGTGCGCACAACGTGCGGCGCCGCGAGGTAGTCGCACGGCTGGCCTTCCTGGACGATCAGGATGCCCAGGTCGCGCAGTTTTCGCTGCCACGCACACAAACGGTTAGCAACTAGTAGCAAACACTAATAAAAAGAGCCATGCGCATCAAACGTACTCGGTCAGCATCCTCCTTGTCCTTGTCGTCCACCCATCTCGTAAACCCCGTGAGGATGATGCGCATCTCCACGTCCGGCAGCGACGGCCTCGCCTTCTTGCCCGGTCTCTTGGCAGCGTCCTCCTCGTCCTCCTCCACCTCCTTTGCCTTGTCCTTGTTTTTGGCCGCCGCCTTCGCCGCCGCCTTCTTCTCCCGCGCCTCCTCCTCGGCGCGCCTCTGCTTCTCCGCGAGGTCCGCCGCGCGCTTGCCGCCGAACAGGGTCGTGGAGCCCGCCTTGGCGGAGCGCTTCTTCTCCTTCTCGTAGAGCGCAATGTCGGGCGCGATGGTCTGCAGCATGTCGCGGGCCTTGGCCTTGGCGCTGCGCCCGCCCGTCGACGCGATCGACGGGGTCTCGTTCTCCTTCCCGGAGCGCACGTGGCGCGCGCGGACCGGCGTCTCGAGGGGGGCCGCGGCCGCCCTCTTTTTCTTCGGCGGCGAGTTCTCGACATCCTCCTGTGCCTTCTGCGCCTCCTGCGCACCCTCGTCCTCCTCCACCGCGTCTGCGGGCTCCTCCATCAGCACATCCTCGTCCACGTCCCTCGCCGTCTGCGCAACGACCACGCCGTCCGCCGGCCCGCCGTGGTACGCATTGTCCTCGGCCGCCTCGAGGATCTTGCGCTTGCGCCTGGCGCTGCCTGTCAGCGGCCCCGCGTCCCCGGCGCCACCGCCCGGGTAGTACAGCTCCCGCAGCCTGCCCTCGTCCAGGAAGGTCTGACCAATAATCTCGCCTAGGTTGGTGCGGTGCGGGAAGTGGTTGTACCGGGGCACGTTGACGGGCATCATGCGGCACTTGGCGTAGCTCTCCTCGATCCAGAGGTGGTTGACGACGGCGACGCCCCACTCGGGCGCGGCCTTGCACTTCTCGCTCGAGTCGCGCGCCGTGATGAGGTGCGTGTTGTCCGCCTTCATCGTCTTGGTGAACTCGGCGCCGCACGCGCGGATCAGGTTCTCGAGGTAGATGCGCGCCTCGCCGCCGTAGTTGGAGACGGTGATGTGCAGCCCGCGGAAGCCGTCGACGCCGCCGCGCGGCGTCGGGTAGTGCAGTAGCCGCCGCAGCGACGACGTCCACTCGTTGTGCACGATGAGGTAGTAGAGCCACGACAGGTTGCCGACGTCCTTGCCGGAGCGCGCCGCGCGCGCGTACTGCGCGCCGTCGCGGTGCTGGCCGATGTACATGTCGCACGCGTCCACCGTGTCCACCAGCCGCCCGCCGCCGTGCACGATGATGTCGCGCACCGCCCTGCCCAGCCGCGGCGTGATGTTGAGGTCCGCGCCGAGCAGCACCCGGCGCCGCTCGAAGACGGTGCACGGCGGGCGCGCGACGTCGCCGTCGGGCGGCAGCGGCAGCCACTGCGGGTTCGGGGACGTGGCGCCGTCCAGGTTGCCGTTGACGGGGATGTCGAGCGCGTCGTCGGGCGCCTTCTTCAGGATCTCGGGGTCGGGCAGCAGATACGGCGTCTCGTCGATGCGCTTGCCGAGCTTGAAGCAGTCATCAAACCTAGCACACGCATTAGCAAACCAGAAAACAACAAGGACACCCCGTCCCGCTCTTCACAGCAGGACGTTGGCACTCACCAGTGCGGCAGGACGACCTTGCCCTTCCAGCCCTTGGCCAGCGACACCTGCACCTTGGGATGGTCCATGGACAGCGCGCACACGTGCGTCGTGAGCCGCGTGGCGTCCTTGGTCTCCTGCCCCCCGAGCGCCATGACGGCGCCCAGGATGCTCTCTTTGTCCGTCACGGGCAAGTCCGCGCACGTCACCGCCACCTCGGCGAAGATGAGCCGCGGGTCCGGCGAGAACGGCCGCACCTGCGCCACGCGCCGCTTGCCGACCGACGCCGTGACCCACTGCGTCGTCACCACGGGGATCATGACCGCCTGCGACTCCGTGTACTGCTGGAAGTCGATGGTGTTGGACACGATGTGCGTCACCTTGTCCATGGCGACGCCGCCGCCGTTGCGTTGCGGCTCGAGGATCTCGGCGCCATTGTCCCTGAGGATGACCGAGAGCTGCAGGAGGGGGGGTCGGAGGCGGATTAGGGGCTGTCGCGAGAAAAGGAGAAAAGGCAAGAGAAGGGAACTTCAGCCACAGGCTCTACGTACCTCGCTGATGGACTTGGGCGAAAGCGAGCTGCTGGGCACAAACGCGATCGCGCACTCGCCAAAGAGCCCCTCGCCCATGTTGTAGTCTTTCCGGGAAAAGTCGTATAATCCGGTGTGAAATGAGATGTTCTTGTTGTCAGATGGGTAGCATAGCGACCATGGGGGGAAATTGCCTGGGTAAAGAGGTTGTTGCTACCGATTGAGCGATTCTGGTGCTATCGGATGGGGTCAAGCGGGCTGAAAGATTGGATGCCTATTTGTTTGGCGACGCGCCTGTGGTGGCGCCGACGCGAACCACTCAGGTGGTCACCTGACGCGGCGCGTTGCCCATTACCATAACATGCTGTAAATCGATGGTCAGCACCCATTTTCTTGAGCATCTCTGGTTCATAACACTTGGAGAGCGCAAATTTTCAAAGAACTAAAACAATGGGCCTATACTCGTTCCGCAATTTTCAATAGGAGTGCGTTTTACAGGTGTTGCACGTCAAAGTGCGTTATTCGTGACAAATACGGTCGTGTGGTGATAAGAATGATTTGGCATCTGTATTCCTGGCCCTGGAAGTAAGACAGTCCAAAGATACGCCTTGGAAACAAATCAAATAATGCTAGCCTTGCGCCTCTATGCATGCTGACGTCTGGGTCGCACGCCCCGATGCTTCGTAGAAAACAAGCCCCAAAAAAGTACAAGGATAAAATATAAACAATGACGAAAAAGGGACAGAGGTATTATGTGCAAAAATCACGCAGAGGTCTTGTAAATACACCTTATGCCTCCGGGTTGATGCATGCTAGGGCCACGGCGGCTCCAATCAGCGAGCTCTCCTTGGCGAGGACGAGCTCGATGCTTCGGGTCTTGTCGTATCCCTTGCTCTGCAGCAACTCGTTGATATAGCGCTGGCAGCTCTCGAGATAGCCGGGAAAGTTTTCAATAACGCTCCCGTTGAACGAGACGGTCGTCTTCTCCAGCTCAATGTCCTCTTCAACCCGCTTGCGGAGAGGGGAGGCTTTGGGCAGCCCTCTGACAAAGTCTCTCTCGCCCTCGAGACGGGCGTCCCAGAGAGTGTACAGGCAGGTGGCAACCAGAGCGCTGGAGCGAACAGAAACAAAAGAAGCGAGCGCCTTGATGGCGGCCATGTCGGCTGTAGTGGGAACATGGGCGGAAGGGTGGCGTTCGGAGAAAATGGCGATGGCCTCAGTCAGATCTGAAGTAGAATCACTATAACCTAGTTAGTTTGACGAACCAGAGAGAATTGCGAGTTGACCAACCTTCCAATCATGGAAATGGTGTCGGTTCCCAGGGTGTAATTCGCAGTAAGCGACTCCGGCAAGATACCCCCGAGCAGACCGGCCGACGCAACAGCCTCGACAATGGCGATGCGGACAATCTCGCCAAGATACATGCCACTGACGAGGTACTCAAGAGGCTGAAACTCGGGCCGAGGGTGGTCCTTGAGGAGAATCTTGTCCCATCGGGTCAAGGGAAGGATGTCGGTGCCAAACATGCCGAGTTCGGTGTTGACAATGACGTGGCTGGCCTCGTCGAACCAGCCAGCAGGGCGGACACCAAACTTGGCACGGCCGAGGGTGGAAACGGGCATGTAGGCTGCAATGTTGACACCGGTTCCGAGAATAAGACCGAAACGAGTCGAAGGGTGGGAATAGGCACGTGAGAGCAGACACGCGCTCGAGTCGTTGAGGATGACCTGTAGCTCGACGTTGAGTCCCTCGTTCTCGCTCGCTTTTTTGATAATGTCGCCCAGATCCTGGCCCAAAAGACCAACGTCGGCGAGGAATCCCTTGCCCATTCTTCCAAACTTGCCGCCACCGAGCGAGGTTTGTCTACAAAAGGATTAGCGTTTGATAGAAGAGGTTGTTAGCACGACCAGGACTCACTCGATGGGGAAACTCCAGGCTAGAGCCACGGGAATTGGCTTATCGGTAGCGTTGTCCTGCTTCAGACTTGATGACAGGGTCTCCTTTATCCTAGCGGCCATCCAGTTGAAGAAGGCCATGCCCTCGAGGTTTTTGATGTCTCTGGTGATTTTGAAGTTTTGCATGCTGACAATGTCGCCAGCACTGCCGATGCCACCAGAGCTACGGCCTGACAGCTTGACTAGGGCAACTCGGAGGGTCGAGCCGCCGACATCGAGAGCGAGATACTGGCCATGCTCTTGGCCTGTAGGCAACTGGTGGCTGTAGGAGGGTAGCATGGATTCTCCATCGGCTTGAAAGTTGTCGAAGAACTGCTTGCGTAGATCACCGGAAAGCTTGACAAGACCATCGCCGCTGACGGGCCCGAGAAGAGAGGCTTCAGCATCCTTGAGGAAGTCCTGAAGGGTCTTTTGGGGCGAGACATGATCCCTTGAGCCCGAGGGGTTCATGCAATAGGCTAGGATAGCCTGGATCAGAGACTTGCCCCGAAGCAGGCTCTTGACCACGGCGGCGAAGAAGGCTTTCCTAAGGTTGGTCATTGCAGAAACGAGTGGCTGCATAACATGTGGTTGATAGTAGGCAGGTCGAGAAGAGAGGCGGGTCCCCGGGGAGCAAGAGTGATATAGAAAGCTGCGATCAAGCTAGCGCATAGGTGGATGGGGGGAACGATGCTGGATACGTATAGAGGGCCCGAGACATATGATGGTAACGTCGAGATGAGCTAGTCTGGCGCGGCGTGTGAGTGTTGCGTGCTTGATTGTAGAAGATGGAAGCGGGCAGGGCTGAGTGAGATGCAGGCGAGAGAGAGGGCTCCAGATGAGGTGGAGGATGCTGGCTCCAACGGACTAGTTTTGATTTCAATAGTTTGGGCTTTGCCAGATGCGGTGGTAAAAAGAAGTAATAAGAAGTAATAAGAAAGGGGGAGGAGGTTGTGTTGTTGTTGTGTTGCGCAAGGAGGTAGTAGGAAGAGGTCAGAGTGGTACCAGCGGCATGGGATTATTAGAAGCCAAAGAGACGGGCGGCCGTTTTCGAGGTTGCAAGGGGACTTGGCCAGGACGGCAGGCCTTGGCTGGGTGACGGGAGCAAAAGGCCGGAACTAGCGACGGGAGAAAGAAAGAAAAAAAAAAAAAAACGAGCCTGATGGCAAGCGGGAGAGGAAGCCTTGATTCGCAGCTAGCGGGCGTACGGGACGGAGAGTGACTGGTTGGGGTCGGCAAACCAACGTCGCAGAGGCGATTGCAATGCGGAGCCCCAAGTTGTGCTGGCGTGGGTGGAGGGATGGAGGATGGAGATGGCGAGACTGGAGAGAGGCGCTGGTCCTGGGGGAAAGGGGGAGTGGCACGAGATTTTTCTTTGCTTCAAGGTAGTGGCGTGTCGTGGACCCGAGTATACCAGGCAGCTAGTCGTTGTGTGAGTAAGATGCGGCGACGAGGAGGTTTGGGGTGTGTCTGTTTGTTGGCGGCGGGGAGGGGTGAGAGGAAGGGCAAGGCGTGGGCGGCGAGGTGGCAGAGGAGAGGCAGAGGAGAGGCAGAACAATCAATCAAAGGGATTGTTTGGTGTTGCGTTGTCGGTGTTGTTGCTCGTGGTGTAATAATACTAAGCTGGCGCAGCGCTAGCGGGTTGGTTGGTTTCGCTCGTATTTTGGTAGGATCATGACCTGCGGTAGTGATGTGTGGTGGTGGTGGTGGTGGTGGCTTGTTGCGTGGGCGGCGGCGACATCCGCCACAGTGCAGTGGGAGGAGGCTACTTGCACAGACGAGGCAGACAGTGGCCAATGTCCCGAGTGCCTGCCCCTGCCTGCCGTGTGCGATGGCTGGCATCAGAGCATGGCGGGATTGATTGCACCGCGTTGTTGCCGGTGGGCGGTGGATGATGGACGTGGATGAGGACTCCACAATGGAAGAAAAAGTAGGAATGCATAGAAGGAAAGCGGAAAGCGGAAAGCGGAAAGCGGAAAGCGCAGGAGGACAAACAGAGACAAAGCTGGGGTTGCTGCTGTAACGTTGCGGCGAGAGGCGCGAGGATTTGGTTTGCCAGCGTGGCACCACTGGGCTGGGCTGGCTGGGCTGGCTGGGCTGGGGTGCCTGGCTTGCTCTTCCACCCTCATTGCCTGTCCCAATTTGTTAGTGCCCTCCCCCAGCAGCTGCCCGCTACGCTAGACGAGGCGCAGTCGAGCGGCCTCTGGGTGGGTAGCAGGCAGCTGGAAGCTGGGCGAGAGGGGGGCCAGGTTCCGCGCGTGGGGGAGTGCGACGAGCGGCGAGCGAGATTTTGGGTTGTATCATGGCGAGGTGGCATCGGGATGGCGTTGATGATGTGTGCTGATGGTGGTGGTGGTGAGGTAGACGTCAAGTACCTAGTTGTGTTTGTGGTGATGATTTTTAGTGGACGAGGGAGAGGGAGGCCTAACAATGCTGGACAGAGGCGCTGTGGACGGAGGTTACAGGCGGCTGAAGCACCTACAGAGGAGGCACCCGGAAGCCTTCCATTCGGTGTTGCTGCCTTCACCCCCAAAGAAACCCCATGCGCTTGAAACCCGTCTCTCATGCTGCCACTTCTCCATCATCTGATATCCACCGACCACCAACAACCCCAAAACAAATACTACGTGGGGGCCTCGTGGCTCCCCAACCGGCTCAAGCCTGCTCACCTCCCTCCCCCAGCTTTGCTCTATCAGACTCACTACTACCGCGCTTGGCCGCCTCCGTTGACTGGATGGAAAAACCCGTTTCCCCTTATTTTTCAGCAAGCTCCTTGTAGTTAGTAGACTGTGGCTATTGGTCCCCTCTCCTATCCCCCCTTGCGCCGTCGGGACCGTTTTCATCTTGTGTCATCTCGACCAGATGGCGGCTGCCATCTTGCTTGGCGCCCACTACCTCTAGTAGGCTGCGCTGGCCAACTGGCCAGTGACACACGACGACTCTTGTCAGCACCACGTATCACCGGCCAACCTGCCATGAGGAATTTAAATTGAGGCAACCCCTGACTTCTGTATTACGCAAAACAACCACACGTACGAATGTATTCCTTCATTGGATCTGCAAATGCTAAACAGTGGCTGACTACTTCCCGTCCGCTCCAGTCCAGATCTACTGGTGGTTGTCCATCGGCATCGGCTTCAGCTGCATCCCTTCTATTTTGGGCCTATTTGCCGGAGTCTTTTGCATCGCATATTAATTGCCTACCCACTCGTGCTTGCTCATCGATAGTGTTTCTCGCTTATTTGATGCATGCCCGTGCCGAGACATGTTGCCTTGGTTGGATGTAGAGTAGCTGCTGACGTAGTGTCTGATTTGGCGATACGAGTGGTTTCATCTCACAAAATTTTTTTTTTTGAAGTCGTCCAAGTGCCAAAACTTCGGTCCTTTGAAGCAAGGTTACCACGACATCGTCTTTTCGTCTCGGCGCAATCTCTGGCTGCATCTAGCTAGGATCTACAAGCCATCTTTCCGCCTGAGCATGTCACCGAGACGGGACCTCTTCACCTCGAGGGCCCGTTACAAATGACAGGGAGAAGCGATAAAAAAAAAAGGCTCACCTGTTGCGGTTTTGGATGTGACGATGCGACGCGACATCTCGGTCAAGGTAGCTGTTTGCGTTGTAGGTTCGCCGAGAAGGTTGGGTTGTATGGGGATCGGCTCCAAGCTGGTTGCAACCAGGCGGGTGGCATAGCTCACCGTGCCGGTTCTTTTTCTCTCCTTAATTTGCTTTGGCTTGGCTCTGATGAGGGTGCGGTGGGAAGGGGGCCGAGGTTTGTGTTTAGTTCTTCTGTCAGTTTTTTGTGTCAGAATGGCTGCGGCATCAGAATGGCTGCGGCATGAGTAGAATGCTGTTGGGCGTGACAGTCTTTTTCATCTGTAGTTACAAAGACAAAGGTGATCAAGACTGGTCCCTGCATTAAACCGCCTGGCCAGCAGGGCTAGTACTTGTTTGGTTACCGTAGTTTATTCTTTCTTTTTTTTCCCTGGATTCTTTTCTTCATCGGGCATACCACATGCGATGAACGGCCTTGATCGCATCAGGTGAAAAGGCCCGACGCAAGAGAACGGCTTCATGCCGACGGCTATGCAGACGGCTATGCGGTCCGCCCACCCTTCGCTCTCTCTCCAGGTTGCAGGGGCCAGGGCAACGTTCTCACCTGTGGCCCGGGATCCGGAAAAGTGCGGAGGCTCCAGGCGGGGAGAGGGCAGCGCAGCGCCGCGGTGACGTTCCATCCTGGGCTGGGGGAGGAGCCCACACTCCCATGTCTCCTAGTCCCATGTCCGGCGAAACAAGGTAAAAGGCCTTTTTGCGTGGCCTGGCGCAGCGCCCAGCGGCCCTGCCGGAGCGCCGGTGCCATGTCGGTGGGGAGTCCTGCCCGCCGTCCCCGCCCACTCCGGGCGTGAGACCGAAGGTTCGCCAAGTTCAAGTTCGCAGTTGCCAGGCCATCAGGTGAATATCCTTTTCAAGACACATGGTTTCGAAAGCCAATCGACGCCGCTTCCGCTTCCACCGGGGCCAGCTAGCCCAGCCCGCCAACTGTAACCTCCTCGGCCACCACACCACCACTCAATTACAGCAAGGCTTAGTTGGCCCGTTGCTCCCCTCCGTCGCTCGACTACTCGACAGAATGGTATTCCAGAAGCTCCCCGACCTGGTTTAGCCTTTGATGGCTTTCTACGCGCCGACTCTGTCCCAGCTTGTATACTCCGCACCCAGATCCCGCTGCTACTGTCACCTCTGACCCAGGGAAGGTCCTTCTCCAACCCACCACTTCCCCTTCTTCTCCAACTTCCCAACTTTTTTCCTCCTTCAGTCATCCTCTTCTTCTCTGCGCACGACAGCTTTTACCAAACATCACCATATCTAGTATCGGCCTTCCCTCTTCTCTGCCTATCCCATCCTCGGTCCTCTCTGCCCTGCTTCTGTCCACCCTGTCCTCCCTCCAGAAGCCTGCCACCCCACTACACACACACCCACTGATCTCGCCGCCCACGACGTCATCATGAGACTCATTATCCGCGACAACGCTGCGGCCACCAGCAACTACGTCGCCAACTACATTGTTGACCGCATCAATGCCTACAAACCCACGGCCCAGAACCCCTTCGTTCTCGGCCTGCCTACTGGCTCCAGCCCTCTCGGCGTTTACAAGGCCCTCGTCGAAAAGTACAAGGCTGGCGAGGTGAGTGTCACTCCCAAGCTCGCGGCAACCGCGCCTTATATGAGAGCCTCAACCCGCGGTCTCACCTACCGCATGAGTTTCCCCTCCCATGTCTAATATACCCCACCTAGATCTCCTTTGAAAATGTCGTCACCTTCAACATGGACGAGTACGTCGGCATCCCGCGCGACCACCCCGAGTCGTACCACTCCTTCATGTGGAAGAACTTCTTCTCTCACGTCAACGTTCACCCCAACAACGTCCACATCCTGAACGGCAACGCCCCCAGCCTCGAGGCGGAGTGCGTCGCTTACGAGGACGCCATTAAGCGCGTTGGCGGCATCGATCTCTTCCTGGCCGGCATTGGCGAGGATGGCCACATCGCCTTCAACGAACCCGGCTCCAGCCTTGCCAGCCGCACCCGCGTCAAGACGCTCGCCTACGACACCATCCTGGCCAACTCGCGCTTCTTCGACAACGACGTCGACAAGGTGCCCCGCATGGCCCTCACCGTCGGCGTCCAGACCGTCCTCGAGGCCCGCGAGGTCGTTGTCATCATCCTCGGCCAGCGCAAGTCCCTCGCCCTCCAGCGGTGCATCGAGCAGGGTGTGAACCACATGTGGACGCTCTCCAGCCTGCAGCTCCACCCCCATCCCATGATTGTCGTCGACGAGGACGCCACTCTCGAGCTCCAGGTCAAGACTGTCAAGGTAACCCAGACTCGCAACTCGCCAACACACACACAGCTAACAACCATCAACAGTACTTCAAGAGCATCGAAAAGGTTGCTCAAGAGGCTGGTTTCCAGCAGATCCTCCCCTCCAAGGTCCGCACCGGCAACGGCCCCGTCCCCGAGACGCGTATCGAGACTGTCTCCTCCCCGACCATCCTCGCACCTCAGCCCACCACCTCGCAGCTGCTCCGTGCCACCCCCGCCACCGAGTACCCCATCCGTTCCGTCTCTCCGGAGCTCATCCCAGACCGCATGGCCTCCCGCATCCCTGAGCCCGCCCTCAACCAACGACTGACCCCTAACCCGGACCAGCAGGCCGCTAAGCAGGCCAACGCGGTGGGTGCTTAAGCTCGCCCCTTTTTTCACAGAGCCTGCGTTGTTGAGCCAGACTCGAGACAATGATTTGGAAAGATTTGATGATGATTCTGTTGGTTTCTTTTTCCTTCTAGACTGAACAAGAAGGGTCCGATGTCCTTTCCGGTGTTGTGTTCTTCTTGGGTTACATTGTGCTTTTACCATTCTAGAACTCTCTTTTTTTGATAGTATTACAACAATATGCATACGATACCACGTTTCAATCATTCCTCTCGATACATGATAAACCAATTCCCGCTCTCAAGTGCCGGGGAAGCACATCATGCAGAGTGGCGGTCTACGGCGCTGCCTACGTACCCTTCTTTTGAAATGCATTCCGGCTCGTGCCACTCTGAGGGACCAAGCACAGTCGGAATCCAATGCCCTCCCGTCAAATCTTCCGCGCGCGCGCGCATTGGGTTTCCGGGTTCATCGTACGTACGCTTTCCCCGTTGCTTTTTGCATGATGCGGTGGTGTACGGTGCTTCGGCGCGTCCAAATTTGTGGAGGGAAGCGCTACGTTACGTTTGGAGAGGGGGCGGCGGCGCATGGAAAAGGGAAACATGCCGGGGAGCAGCAACAGGTAAAAAAAGGTTCGACAATGCTTTTCCGGACTCGTTCTTGCGTCTCACTTGCTGGGCGTTTCGGAACCACGGTGATGCGAGAAAAAATAATGTCAACGTCACTTATCAGTTTCTCTTCGCTTCTTGGTTCCTAGTTCCGGGGATACGGTGTTCTACCACGAACAAACTGCTTGCTTCCACGACACTTGGTGTCTGTCATTTTTGCTCCTTTCATTTTCGTACATGTCGCTTTTGCCGGGGATGTACATCAAACAGGAGCACGGGCTGGCACGGCGAAAAGTGACACCTCCGGGCTTGGCCTCTTTTCTCCTGGGGTCGTTAAACCGGTGAGCCGCGGACCGCCGCGGAGACGAGATAACGAGAGGGAGATAGACAGCGATATGAATACCGAGGCCGATTCGGAATCGCGCATACGCATCGGGCACGAGTCGTGTATGTCCCAGCCAAGCACGGACTCCTTCTTCCTATCAGCTCACTTTGGAAAGCTCAACTCCACTCCGCCGGGGTTCTCTTGTCAATACACCTGCATGAACAAGGCCGAGTGAGCCATTGCAGTGAAAATGGTGTATATATTCTTCTTCCTTGATGCGAGGAAAAAAACCGTTTAACATATGGCCAAGTGGCCCACTCCTCCTACAGACACCAAAGTCGAGCCAAAGACGGAAAGAACGACAGAAATAAATCGGTGTTGTATATACAGTTTCCCCCACAAATTGGGCCGCCTCCAGACCCAGAACCAAATGGGCGTTAAGACAAGGCTCTGCTGCGAAAGAGAGAAAAAGAAAACGCAGGGCCTGTGGGTATAAAAAGCAGGAAGAGAAGTAAGCAGCAATCCATATATCCAACAATGGTTGGCGTGCTCATTCAAAGAAGGGACGCTGCGGCAGCCGCATTCCCAGCGCGCGTTACAAGCGAGATTGCCGCTTCGTGGCCAATGCTGAGCTGCTCAGATGCGGTGTGATATTGATACAGAGGTTGTCGTCGATGCATTATCGTCTCGTTGTGTTGGCAGAATCAACGCCAGTCTCAGTCTGCCAAGAAATATCTCTTCGCTTTGCCGCGCTTAGCTTCCACTACCTCGAGCGGCTCATGCGTGTGGTGCACGACGTGGGGTCTGTACACGGCGTCTACTGGAGGCATCCTATCGTCTGGTCAGCAAGCAACAAAGAATTTATGAAGGACAGGTCAGGACATACCAATCGTCGACACTGAGAGGAAAGTACTCGTACAACGGGTCGGCTTCTTCTGTTGGGCTGCTGGCGGCGTGCTGGCCGACAGCCGGGTGCGATTTTCCAAGCTTCGGACTTTGAAGCTCCGCGCTTGACCGGTTAGGGCTTCTTTCTTCCTCGGAGAGGGACAAGTTGATGGGCGCGCCGGCTTCGCGAGGCCGCGACATGGAGCCGCGATGGCCAGATGCTGTTCGCGGCGCATCAGGGTTCCACGCCGGTACGGGTGGTTTGGTCACGGTTGGTGACACAGCCATTCGTTTCGCTGGGTGCGGGCTGTGGTTTGGTTGAGCGACCGGCTGCGACATTGCCCACTCGGGGGGATTCTATCTCAAATTAGCAACAGCGAGCAGGGGCAGTCGCCATAAAGATGCCTTACCGGTATGCTCGGGCCAGGCATGGATTGGAATCGCTGCATGGCAGCCTGGAGGTGTTCCCTCTCGACTTTTAAGGTGGTGCCATCTGAGCTGGCCGTGTTCTTTCTTTCCATGCGCTTATCTCCGGACAAGGGCACGTCTTTTCTGCTGTCAAAATTTCTAGGACTGCGCCCACGGACGATGACGGGTCCGGACTGGATTTCGGCAATATTAATGGTTTCACCATTTTTGGCCTTGCCGAGGAGGACGATCTGGACGACATAGTGTTGTTGCAGACCCTTCCTTCGGCCGTTATTGGCGGTCGCGTGCTTGAACTGGAGCCTCTTCCACGAAACTGGGACGGACACGCGATTGGCATCGAGCTCCTGGCCGGCGGACAAGTCGATGTTGACATTAGGCGGTGCGGTGGCGACTTTGTTGTCCTCGCCGGCCTGGGGATTGGAGCTCTTCCAGGGGATGGATATAATTTCGGTGATTTTGCCCTCGATAGACTCAATGGCATTGATGGAGGCGGAGAGCTCGACTAGAGGGACTTGGCGGCCCTGCTCGTCCATGACGTGAGAGATGGCGCGGGGCAGAGTAATCTGACCGGCGCATTGCCAGAGGTTGCGGCGGTAGCAGGTCAGCTCGAGAGGGCGGCCGGTGTTGTCGCCACCAAAGACATCCTCGGCGACAAAGAACATGCCGTACAGCTCGGCGGACATGGACATATCGGCGAACTGGCCAGCGTCGTCGACAATGGTGGCGCTCATGACGGGGTCGGAGAAACCGAGGAGTTTATTGTCGAGGTCCTGCGGGGAGGAGTCCTCGTTGAGAACATCCTGATTGGGAGCGGGCTCATACTGGCGGGTCGAGTAGGAGAAGGGATCCTCGAATGTGGTTGCAAAGTTGTCGAAGTCATATGAAGGCGTGAAGGGCAGCGTGGGAAGTGGGCCGGTATCGCTGTTGGTGAGGTGAGCACTGAGCTGGCTATTGATGACGGGAGGGATAGGACAACAAGGCGAGGCAAGTGGTCGCAGGGCAAGGCTGGCGGCAGGGGACGGGGTGTGGCAGAAGGAACGTACATGAGGGCCTCATCGAATCCGCCGAGGTCTTGGTCAAGGGCGTCCATGGCCATGGGCTGGCGTGCGTGGTTCATGGCGATTGCGTCGTTTTGTGCCGGGTTGGCTGTCATTACGGGCATCGAGTTGAAGGCAGCCATGGCATCGTCGAGGGTCAGCCCTGTCAGCACCGCATCGGACAGTTCAACTGTCCGTGGAGCGTTGGTAGGCGGATGTGCGTGCGGCGGCGGCGAGCGGTTGCTGCGAGGGGGAAAAGCAGCCTGGTCGGGCCGATTGATGGCAGTGAGGCTACTGCGGGTGATCGCGATTGAGCAGTCGGAGCGCGAGGTCGACGGGAGGATCGCGTGGGTGAGATGCGGAGAGCTCGCGGGTGGGCGTCGTTTGAAGGTGGGCGGTTTGAGTTGTTGAAGATGGTGTGTCGGGTAGGCAGCGGAGGGAAGGGCTGAGGCAGGTTAGTCGATACCCCAGGTAGGTAGTAGCTACTAAGGCGAGTGGATGGTAGGTACCGAGGACCGGTGGTTGCGAGATGGTGGTGGTTGAGGGCTCGTTATCAGCCAAGTTGGTGGTTAACAAGTGCGGAGGAGGAGCTGCAAAGCGGCGACCAGGCGATACCTGAGTTGCGTTAGCACGGAATGGAAGGAGGGGGAGTCAAGCCAAGGGAAGGCGGCCAGAGAGAAAAAAAAAAAGGCACCAGACCATGAGGTTTCGGGCTGGAGATAGGACAGACTTCAAGCTGCTCCCTGGGCAGTCGGCCAACTGGTCGGAGGTTTGTGGGGTCAAAGGAAGGGCCAGAGGGCCAGAGGGCCAGAGGCCCAGCAGGCCCAGTCGGCCTGGGCACAGCAGGCTTGGAAGCCCCGTAGAATTCATGGGAAAGGCCCACTCGCACAGCTGAAAGCAGGTCTACGTCCGCTAACCCGCGCTGGAAGAATAGGGCACCCGCCTACGGTGGTGCAGGAGGCACGGACAAGGTGTGGTATTCTCCGTGACATGACAGAGGCTCCAAAAAAATAGGGAAGGGAGAAAAAGTATAATAAAGAAGGAGGGAAGATAGCAGGGTTCATTCCATGAATGGACGAAATGAGATAAAAATTCGCCTCCCCGGCTACTGCTGCCGCCAAATGCATCGTTCCGGGACGAGATGCGGCCTGGCTTTCCGCTGTCTGCAGCAGCGCAGTGCTGGCGGTACCTCTATTAAACCTCCAAGGCCCATGTACCGGCTGGCCGGGAGGCTCTGACGCCCCCTAACCGGGCGGCGCATATTCTGTCAAAAAGTACATCTGTACAGCGCGCCTATTTCGACCCTTTTGTCACTCCATAGTTCTAAAAATACCAATGCAAAAAGAAAAGAGGAGACAAGAGAGAACAATTCACATGTCAAAACACAGATCTTTCCTGCGCGTGCCAAATGCACACCTTGCAACAGCAGCAAAAGCCCAGCAAACCGGCTCCCCCACTGCCCGCAGGCAAGTGCCGTACAGGGCACATCCCTGGCTCTTGGTATCAGCACGAGTCGGGATGCGGCCACGAGCCGCCCAAAAAAAAGGGGGGGACGAGGAAACTCAGGGGGGATCATGGCAGACAAACATTACTCGACGCCAATCTGGGCAGGAAACTCTGCTGCATTTTCTCGCATTGTTATCCGGATCTGATGCGCTGTCTGCGGTGATGGAAGCTCTGTGGAAGCGTAGAAGCTGTGGATAGCGGTGACGGGCAAGGCAGTTCCCGCTACGCTGGCTACAGTGGTCCAGGTGGTGCTACAGAGGGCACCTGGCAGGCACTAAACCCCAGCACAGCCGGACATGAACAGTCCGCTATGGCTCACTGTGGCTCACTATAGACTGTGGATTATGGCTCAACAGCTATGTTGGCCTGACAAATGGCCTAGATCGCCCTCCGCCGAACCATCCCATCTGAGTTCGGCACTCGTCTGGCCGCTACATTACCACAAACCGGAAAAAAAGAAGACGGAGAATCCCAGGTCGATGCCTCTTTCACGTGCCATCCACCCAGCCAAGCCGTTCTCTGGACAACGCCACAAACGCTGGGCCATTACTCGACGCCTCCTCCGTGGCGGCATCCTCCCCTCCCCGAACCAGGGCCTCGTGATGCCCTACTTCTGCCAGTAAGGAAGCCCGTCAAGATGGTGTGTGCGACGGGCCGTGGCGGGGAAAACATAATCAATTCTTCCAACGTTTACCCCGGACTATCCTTCCCGTCTTTCCCTATCTCTGTGGCAAAGCCAAAAACCCTCCAATTTCCACTCGCCGCCACGGACTGTCCAGCTACTATACGCTGCGTGCAGGTTGCGCCACAACTCGTCCAGTGTCACTCAACACTTCCCAACGCGGACGGAGCGTGATTCCATCTACGCCAACCTGCTTCACCCTCAGCAGCGAGGCACCTGGCTCGCTCGCCAGCGTATTAGCTTGCTGGCTTGGGTGGAAACGCGGCGTCAGAGCCGCCACTTCTCTCACCATCCCCCCGCCGCCTCCTGCTCCTCCTCCCCTTCTCATCTTGTTCCCTTTGTTCCCTCCCCCAGAGTCCCAGGCCACCCTACTTTACCCCCAGACGAGACGTCGCAATACCACCCCCCTCCAGGTCGCCAACCAGCTTGCTCCCCCGCGGCGGCGCGGCGTCATCGTTCCTTTCGCACCAGCGGAAGTTACCCTCGCAGGCTAGCATGCGGCACACAGCTGCTTAGCGTCGTTACCCGTAGAAATCGTAATATCTTAGCATCTTGCTTTTGCGCTCCCTGCTCGCCTTCCCGAAGCGTAAGGCTAGACGAAGTGGGAAGCTGGGGTGGCTGGATTTGGAGGGGGCCAGCCTTGCTTGAATGCTGCTGTAACCACATCCCCCTCGTCTCGTCCCGCCGCAGCGCGCACATATCCGGGGTTCGGGGTACATTAACCAGTCACCCACGGGGATGCTATATTATGCACGTGCTAATGGCCCCATAATCTTTGGTGGGCGTGGGAGTGAATACATCGACTGACAGATCTCTGTCCTCGCACCTGTCTTAAACGAATATTGATATTTATACGGAGGTCGCTTTCAAAAGTCGTGTCTGTGGCTTTTCTAGAAACAGGGATTTAACAAGGATAGTTGCAAGGTAGGTACATTAGATACATATGTCTTACAGGCAGCTATCGATAGATAATAGCTAGGTAACGTATGTGATAGCTTCAGCGCGTCCCTGTAAAGAATCAGCGCGCCCCTGTAAGTACTTTGATGTACCTACTAGGGATCCTAGTAACTGGCGCCAGACACGACTTTTGAAAGCGACATTCGTACTCATACTCATACCCGTATCTTTGTATTCTCTTTTTTTGTTCTCATTTTCCTTTTTCCCGAGTCGCTTAAAAATGCTATCGACGCCGTTATTGGTTCCCATTATGTACAGTCTATTCGATTCGGTAAAGAGAATCCGCCTTTTCCTCCTTTCCCTGCCAAAAGTACAGCCCCAACCATGTCGTAGTCATGAAAATTGTAAAACAAACAGACAAACCCACCCCCTGCCGGTCTATGCGTCCGCCTTGGGCAGACGGGTGCCAAACTTCCACACCTCGTCCAGGATCAGCCTGTGGTGCCCGTTGGCCGTCGTCTCGTCGGAAAAGACGAGCAAATCAGCGTCCGCGCCGGCGTCCAACGTGCCCTTGACGCCCTGCAGACCCATCATGGCGGCGGGGGTGGCCGTGACAGCCTTGAGGGCCTGCGGGATGCCCTCGCCGGACCACTCGAGGAAGTTGTTGACGCATTCGAGAAGCGTGATGGAGCTGTTTTTTCGGGGAGCACAGGGAGAAGAAAAAGCACGTCAGCGAATGGGTTCGACAACGGGGACCACCACATGCATAAACGGGCCGAAAAGGAACAATGAGCAGAGAAGAAGAAGGACAAAAAAGGCGCGCGCAGGGTTGTGCCAAGACAACGCAGACAAGGGCTCTGTTGCTTACCTTCCAGCAATGGTGTCCGAGTTCTCCAGCAGCAGCTTGGAGCCCTTCTTGACAATGGTGGCCGTGGTCTCGCCGTTGGTCCACGGGTACGCGCCGTCCGGGAGGCCGACGAGGTGCATGGCGTCGGTGACGAGGATGAAGCCGTCCGGGTGGGCGTTGAAGGCGATCTTGACCGTCGTGGGGTGCAGGTGGATGCCGTCGGCGATGACGCCGTAGTAGGGGCGCGGGAGGCTCTCGGCCTCGCCCAGGACGCCAAAGATGCCCGGGTTGCGGTGGTGCAGCGGGCGCATGGCGTTGAAGAGGTGCGTGATCATGGTGGCGCCGTGGCCGACGGCCTGCGACGCCTCCTCGTAGGTGGCCTCGGAGTGGCCCACCGAGTAGCGGATGCCGCGCGCCGCGAGCGCCGGGATGAGGCCCATCATGCCGCCGCGCTCCGGCGCCGCCGTGATCATCCGCACCGGCATGTCGTCGCCGCCGGGCGTCGACGGCCGCAGGTTGGCCGCGCCGTAGCACGCCTCGAGGTCCGCGAACGTGTGCGCCTCGAGCAGCACGTCGACGTTGTGCACGCCGTTCTTGGTCGGGTTCAGGAACGGGCCCTCGCAGTGCGCGCCGAGCGACTCGGCCCCGTCCTCGGCTCGGTGCGCGCGCCCGGACGGGCCTAGGAAGGGAAGGGCCTGCGGGAAGCGGAAATAGCACGTCAGTTATCACAGTGGGCATATGGAATCCGCGGAGAGCGACGACGAAAAGGGAAGAAGACGTCGCGGAAGTGGAAAGGAACAAAGAAAACCCAAAGCAAATGCCGACGAGCAGCTCCATGCGCCGGCCGGCCGACAAGGGTGCGCCGGGTTCTGCTGCGTACCTTTTGGTAGAGCTCCGGCCGTTGGCTGGTGATGGTGGGGATGTACGAGGTGACGCCTGTCTGGACCAGCAGCTTCTGGCACTCCTTGACCTTCTTCCCGTACTGCGACATGTCGTCGAGCAGGGTGGAATAGTTGAAGCCGAATGCGCCGTTGAGCTGGCACTCAATCATGCCGGGGGACACGATGCGGCCGCCAAGGTCGACGGTGTCGTCGGGCAGGACCAGGTCGTCGAAGAAGACGGTCTGGCTGTTGACGATCTTGCCCGTCTCGGAGCTGACCCAGAGGTCGCCGACGACGAGGCGGTCGCCGCGAAGCAGACGGCAGTTGGTGAGCTTTGTGAGTCCATGCTTGGGCGGTTGAGCGGCGGCGGCGCCGTTGGTGAGGACGGCCGGCATCGTCTCGGGCGGGCGGGCGGACGGGAGGTGGTCGTCGGTCGGCGGTCGGCGGTCGGCGGTCGGCGGTCGGCGGAGAGCGGGCAGTCGGCTGTCCGTGATGTAGGTATCTGATTCTGGGGGAAAGGCGGAATAGGCGAGGTTTTGTAGGGGACCCGGGGTATAAAATGCTTCTTGAAGGATGATGGTTCGACGGGATGGGTTTACACTACAGAAACATTCCAAGCACGAGGAAGATGACGGCAAGGCAAGTACTAGTATGAGTTGTGTCCGCAGTTGGCTCAAAACTGCATCACCGCAACAACAAGACTACCTACCCGCGGAGCTGTCCGCTTGCTACAATCCGATCGGGCGGGCCTCCACCACAGGAGGAAAAAACGAACTGAATTATCACTAGGTGGTTGGACGTGCTTTGCGACTGTCACCTTGCCATCACGGACGGGCAGGGTGGGGTGGGGACCAAAGGCAAGGCGGGTGGTTACTGTCGGGCGGAGCAGGCAGGCTGGCGCATTGGAGACGGCGGAAGGTCACCGGAATGCGTGGGCCAGGGGCCATCAGTGGTTCGTCGAGCCTTGCCGTGGACATTATTCGTGAGCTGCAACGGTGTGTTTCAGCCCGTTGATTGCGCAAGGCTGGGCATCGAGAGGGATGATGCGCGGGCCTGCCTGGCGAGACGGCGAAGGCTTGGGGCGTACCAGGGGACTGCGGAAGCGATGTATTCGGATTCCTTCGTGTGTGAATCTCGTCGTCAGGAGCCCTCGACTTCATGTAATCAAGTGTGCGGCGAATTTGCGTAGGCCTCCGTCCAGATCCCCCCCCCTTCGATGCCACTCCGCTGTAGCGTTGAGAGATGAGGTCGGCCATGTAACGTTGAATTGCCCGGTTTGGGGCCACGCCCCGGGAAGGTAAGCCAGGCGGCGCTAGGGATCTAGGGAAAGTAGGCAGGTCAGTATGTGGTCCGTCTTCAACGCCCGCCTCAACGTCCCCCGACCCATCCAGTCCTCAAACACGCCACCCGCAAGTCGCCGGCCTGAGACACCGACTCGACAGCGTAGCCTGCCGTGCGGCCTTTCCGGACTGGGCAAACCGCCCTGTTGCGTTTGCCTGGTTCGCGCCGGCATCAATGAATGGACGAGTTGCTTGGCAGGTCGCCGCATTCTGCAGCTTGCACAGCTGTATGCTCACCGCCCAGGCTGCATCCGGACGTGGCAGAATGCCCCGGCCTACCCGAGGTTCAGCCTGCCACGCCTGCACACCTTGACCCATCGTCAGCACGGCCGACTATCATTCATTCGCCTTGTCCCGTTGTCTGCATCTGCGCCTACCTGCGTCCCCATGCTACCTCACTTCCGTGCCTGCGTCTGCATCTGCGTCCTGCTATTCCCAGAGCCAAAACGCTAGAGCCAATACTCGAGTGGTCGAGCCGCTGCAAGAACACTCGCTGCTTCCGTGGATCAACACACGTATCTCTCTCAATTAACACCTCGCCTATTCGTATCATATATCATACATGCCTACAAACAACCGCGGCTCCGCTCTCGCCACCTCTCATCTTCCCCCTCCGGCTTCCCTGCCAGCTGCTCAGGTATTTGCCTAGTCGCCAGCTAGCTGGCTCAAGGCGGAGCGCCCCATCATCCCGCGCCTTTGGCTCCTCCGCCGCGCGCTTGAACTCAATCGGCCCAAGTTCAGTTCTCTCGTGCCCGCAGCCGACCCTCAGACCCTCCGCACACCAACCTCGTCCGTTGCTCACGCCGTTCGAGGCATGCGCAGAGCTGCCCGACCAGCTGCCTTTGCACCATGACCTCCAGCACCGCCAACAATGGCGCCGAAAGCGCCGACATTGACCCCATATATCAGAACCTCGACTGGTATGTGTACCCGGCCCAGGCCCGCCGTGATATTGCCCTCAACTGCCGGGACATGATGCGCTTCCAATACAGCTTCGTCTTAATCATCCATCGCCCGCTGTCCCCGCGTCCCCGGCGACGGCACTGTTCAACACGCAGGCGTCAAAGACTAACTCGACGACTCATGCAGGGCAATTGGTCAGACGCTGATTATGGGCTGGGATGGAATAGAAGTCACCCCTCAGATCAGGACACTCATAGAGGACCATCACATGGGCTCTATCATCCTCACTGCCAAAAATCTCAAATGTCCGTTCTCCTCACGCCCTTTATCCCAGTGTCGCATGCTAATCCCGGCGCAGCCGCCCAGCAAACTGCCAGGCTCGTGCAAGAGCTGCAGACCATTGCGCAAAATGCCGGCCACCCCCAGCCGCTCCTGATTGCCGTTGACCAGGAAAATGGCGGCGTGAACAGCTTATTCGACGAAGACTTTGTCTGTCAATTTCCCAGTGCCATGGGCATCGCGGCTGCTGGCAGCCCGGAGCTGGCCTACGAAGTCACCAAGGCCACCGCCACGGAGATTTCAGCCTGCGGCGTCAATCTCATGCTGGGGCCCGTTCTTGACGTCTTAAACAATGCCCGCTACCAGCCCCTTGGTGTGCGTGCCACCAGCGATGACCCCCAAGAAGTGTCGCAGTACGGTCTGGCTGCCATGGCTGGTATTCGCGATGCCGGTATTGCCACCTGCGGCAAGCATTTCCCTTCCTACGGCAACCTCGATTTTCTCGGATCAAGTTTGGACGTACCCATCATTACCCAGACCCTCGAGGAACTCAGCCTGAGTGCCCTTGTCCCGTTTCGCAACGCGGTCGCCTCCGGCAAGCTTGACGCCATGTTTGTCGGTGGCTGTGGGCTGTCCAACCCTTCCATGAATGTCAGCCATGCATGTCTGTCAGACCAGGTGGTCGACGATATGCTTCGCAACGAACTGGGCTTCAGAGGCGTTGCCATCTCCGAGTGCCTTGAGATGGAGGCCCTGAGCCATGACTTGGGCGTGCAGAACGGCGTCGTCATGGCCGTCGAAGCCGGCTGCGATCTGGTGCTTCTCTGCCGAGCCTACGACATCCAGCTAGAGGCCATCAAGGGCCTGAAACTGGGTCTGGAGAATGGCATCATCACCAAGGAAAGACTCTTCACATCCCTGCGGCGTGTTCTCCACCTCAAATCGAACTGTACCTCCTGGTCCAAGGCTCTCAACCCTCCAGGTATCTCTTTACTCTCGCAGCTTCATCCTTCGCATCTCGCCTTGTCTCGTCGCGCATTCGACGAATCCATCACAGTGATCCGAGACAAGGAGCAGCTGCTACCCCTTTCACAATCGATGCATCCCGGCGAGGAGCTGCTTCTCTTGACGCCGCTTGTCAAGCCGCTCCCGGCATCTTCGCTGACCAAGAGCTTCTTGGATTCGAAGCAGGTCCAATCGCTCGCCACGGGAAATCACGAGCGGTGGGTGCACCGCCGCCAAGATAGAACCGCACACATGAGCGGCGAGGGCGTCTTCCGCGAGTTCGGAAAAACCTTGGCACGACACCGGAATGAGAAGCTGCTGCACACCAGCTATACTGCGAATGGCGTTCGACCAGTGCATGAAAACCTCATCAACCGCGCATCTTGTATTATTATCTTTACCGCCGACGCGAATAGGAACCTGTACCAAGCAGGCTTCACAAAGCACGTTGAGATGATGTGTTCGATGCTCCGAAGTCGGGGGCAAAAGAAGCATCTCATCGTCGTCGCCGTCAGCTCGCCTTACGACTTCGCTATGGACAAATCTATAGGTACCTACGTCTGCACTTTCGACTTCACTGAGAATGCAATGGCGTCCCTCGTACGTGTCCTGATTGGTGAGGTCAAGCCAGTCGGAAGCCTGCCAGGCACTCTCCGAAAGAGCAAAAAGGTTCTCAAGTCAAGACAGCTTTGGCTGGTGGAGGAATATGACCGCGAGCGCGATGCCAATGGTCTGGATGATCTGATCAAGGCTATCCACCGTGCGGGAGGCTCGGACTTGGACTTTTTGTCAAACACAAGTGCATCGGCGTTTGAACTATTCAACACCAATATCAAGGAAGCGCATTATGTCGTACGAAACAGCAGCACGCAGGCTCTGTACGGATTCGTGGCAACATACGTGACGGGGTCAGTGGGCATTCTGGGAGCGCTCATTGTTGACCCTACGAAACGAAACGTGTCCATCGGCCGGTCGCTGCACAAGCGGGCGCTCAAGACGCTATCGCAACAGCGCGGCCTCAAGAAGGTCCAGCTCGGCGCCTGCTTCCCTGGCGTCTTCCCGGGCATCGCCCTCGGGGCCGAAGCGTCTACGGTTAAGACATGGTTCAGCAACAGCGGCTGGGACACGCAGTTTCCGCGGCGGCTGACCAACATGGTGATCGCAGACCTCGGCGGGTGGACGGCGCCCGAGGGCCTGCTGCCCACGATCCAGCGTGCCAATATCAGCTTCGACCTGATCCACGGGCTCGACAATGCTGATACAGTGCTGCACCACGTGCGCGCGGAGAGCGGGCCCGAGGTGGTCGAGCTGTATCGGTACGCGCTGGCCGAGACGAAGACGTGCGGCATCGTCCGCGCCAAGGACCCCGCGGGCGCCATCATGGGTACGATAATTATATGCAGACAGGGCAGCCCACTGGCCACGTACATCCCGGCCCTGCGGTCGAGGTCGGAGAACATTGCGGGCATCGTCGCGCCGACCGTACCGCCCGGCCCGCTGTCGACACTGGTGCTGCAGGGACTGGCGCTGATGGGCGTGCGTCAGTGCAAGAGCCACAAGGCAAGCAAGGCAGTTTTGAGCTGGGTGCGTTTTTTTCTAAGCTTCCTTTCTGGACTGGGCCACTAATTGTTTTTTTTTTATTGCAGGTTATTGATGATACTTTTGAGCCACTCATCGCCATGGGCTTTGATTCTCTACAGAGCTTTGAGGAGATTACCAACTCCCCAGACATGTGAGTGAAAGAGGCACGACTGTGAAAGTCAAAAGTCTAACAGTGACATAGCTTCCAAAACTAAGCTGGCGAGATGAAGGCGGAAGCCGTGTGTATCAGACATTTTGGGTAGGATTTCGCGATGTACATACCAAATCTATTGTTCCACGACTCATATTTCGCTGTTCTGAATTCCTACAGTGTACCTGCAAGGAACTCGGCAAGAACATAGCAATTTCATAGCAATTTCAGAGCCGTTTCGGGGGAATCCGAGCATGCGTAGAGTTTGAGTATGATGTAAGAGCTGGGTAAAAGTCGGCAAATTAGCAGAGCGGCGTCGGGTACAGGGAGGAGCGCGTTTGCTGGCGCGTGATTGGTGCAGCGACTGCAGAACTGGGGTCCTCGGGCTGCGGGCTCTCCGCGCAGCGGGCGGGCCTCTCCAGCCAAATCCTGGGCTGAGCGCTGCTTTGGTGGTTGCATTGCTCCATTGCTACCTCGCAAGCGTACCACCACCACCCGCTGCTCTCTCTCCCTCCCGCTCTCCCAAGCTACCGCACCGCCCGCCCACGACGCCGGACAGACTATCCATGACCAGGATCGCCCGCGGGATCGACGACGACAAGCATTGGCCTGCTGCTTTCTACATTGAGCCGCCCTCCTCTCGAGTCGCCGACCGCGCCCCTCCTCCGACCGCGCACGAAAAATCCCACCGTCGACGGGTTTGACGAAGGCCACCCAGTCCTTGGGCACCACCCACCCGAGCTCCCCCTGCTCACGATGGCGACACAGCAGATTCTGTTTGCCGAGACGATAGCGGGCATGAAAAAGGCCTTTAAGAGGAGAGCATACGGTGAGTCTTTGCCCTTTGGCCTCCGGCGCCTCGGCGCTGGAAGAAACAAGGGACCACGGTCGCTGACGCTTGAGGGGGCTCTCTTGCCCCGGTCGCGCATCGCAGAGTCGGATTCCGACTCCGAAATAGAACATTATAGCAACCGCGGGCACAAGCTCAAGAAAAAGGGCCGCTTCGCGCACAAGGGCCAGCTGGTGCCGCCTTCGGGGCCCAGCGCCTACAAAGAGGTAGGTCGCGCCGAGCCGCCGGCCAGGCGGGCCGACCAAACACGCGCGCGTAGGATGCTAATGGATCGACCATGCGTCGGTGACAGGAAATCGAGTACGCCGGCGTCCGACGATCTATTCTCTATCGCAACCCGCCGCTGGTGGACGACGACGGCTGCGAGGTCTTCAGCGAGGACGAGCCCGACCGCGTGGAGAGTGCTGCCCAGGCGGCCGCAGAGCTCAACCCCTACGCCAATATCCGCCTAGAACGTACGTGACATCTCGAGAGGGAACTCTTGATCGCTTGATCGCAGCTCTGGGCACCACTGACTGGCAGCAGACATTCTCGCACCACTCACCGCGGCGACCGACCTCGCATCACACCCGACCCTCTCGAAGCCATTCCTATCCAAAACGCTCACTGAGCTGGTCGACCACAGCTGCCGGCTGATGCGCAAGGAAAACCAGTCTCTGTGGGAGGTGCGGCAGCTGTGGACGTCGCTGTATGGGGACAACACGTGGATACCGTGCGAGCTCATGGTGGGCGAGGACGACACGGCGCTGTATTCACAGGAGCAGATTGCGCGTCGCCTGGACGTGCTCTCTGCAAGATCAGCCTCGACGATGGTCAACGGCGACGCCGGTGCAGAGCAGGGGAGACTAAACGGCACGACAAGAGCGAACGGTGACGATTCAAATAAAGACGGCGACGTGCCCATGGCCGATGCCGGAGTGAGCAACGGTCACGTCGCAGCCAGGACCACAGACACGTCTAGAGAGGGCAAGAAGGACGGCGGGCACACGACGGTCGATGAGCACAAGGACGGCAGTACAGGGAAGCCGGACGGCGCAGAGCAAGACTCGAGCAAGCCGGACGGCTCGCCCAGGGAGGCGGCGGACGAGGAGGGCGACGACGCGGCGATCCACCCCATCTTCCGGCCGCCGGCGACGGCGCGGCCGGACCGGAACCTGGGCCTGCCGGCGACAGAGGCGGAGGACATCCGGCGGCTGCTGGCGCTGTACGTGCAGAAGCAGGAGGAGGTGTGCCGGGGCACGTCGCGGCTGCACCGGGGCCTGCTGCGGGCGCAGCGGCTGCGCGGGGAGGTGCTGCACTGGTCCAAGGCGGAGGCGCACTGCGGCGCGCACCGCGACCTCTCGGACGGCGAGGACTGGTACGACCGGGAGGAATGGGGCCTGGACGCGGACCTGAAGAAGGGCCACGACGAGGAGGAGGAGGACACGACGACGCAGGCCAAGAAGACGCGGGCGCGGCGGTAAGGGGAAAGAAGCGCTCGGGGAAGCGGTGGTGAGGAAGGGGG